>OZ024900.1:6957978-7120478 GCA_964017195.1 Siderastrea radians | reverse complement strand
AACCTTCGCAGCATGGGTGCGAACTAATAATAAATTTCAAATAATTATCGTGGGGCACGGGGATTGACTCTCTCACTTCATCCTCTCTTGGTATGCTTCACGGTCAACACAAGTAAAATCATTATATGCTCCAGTGACAAAAACCTATTCTAAGAACACAGCGCTGTTCGCCGCGGTCCGGCTAACGCTATTTCTCTTAAATTTTACCGTAACATATTGAATAATATATATTATGCGTGAAATCATTGATAAACGACACCATTTATCACTCTGAACAGCAGGATCCCCAGACATCCTAGTTATCTGATACATCAGCGCCTACCGTGATACAGAAATAACGAAAGTGTCTCCGACATCAGCACGATGATACAGCGAAGTTCCTCTCTTGGGAATACCGAGGAGCTCGCCAACATCAGCGAGTCTTCAGGACAGCTCACGAAAATAACTTCTTCGCTATGCATAACTGACAACGCGAATTCGTAAAATAATGGTTAATGGTGTGTTTTCTTGAAAACTTTAAGGAACTGCGGTTTTACTTGGTCATTGAATTTCCAGTGTGAGCAATGAACTTTTCCGATGACGGAAAACCTTAAAACGTCAAGGTTTGTAATCTTACAGTGTTATTTTTGAAGAGATAAAGCCAAAACAAATATTGCAATATCACGTCCGGCCTTCCGTTACCTGTGCGCCCGGGGGATGGGGGGAGGGGGAGCTCTCTCTTGTATAGCAGCTGTATAAGTTTGAGATGGGTACTATTTTTAATCGAAACTGATTCTTTCTTTCGAGGAGGATCTGTTGAGTGAATTAGCCAGGCTTAAATTGAAAACGGCGGACAAGCAAGGAAAAGTGTCAGCTGTAGTCGGTAAGGGAATGCATCCACTGGATTTTAGACTCCAGTGAATTTATAAACCAGTACCAAACGTGGGATGAAATAGAGTAAGAATTTATGAGAACCGGTTAGCACCGTACCCCGACTAATTCAAAAACATCACCCCCCCCCCCCCCCCCGAGCCCCAAGCGAGTGCGCGCTTGGCCGATCTCCTAATGAGGTATTGGCACAGTCTTTAATCGGATATGATTAAGACAAGGAAAAAAAATTATATCATCTCTATTTATAACAAAAGTTTATCAAGACCATAAAAACTCAGTTAAGATAATTGTTGATCGCAAGCTGAAGACTTAAAAGTGCGGTTATTAGCCAGTACAAGGTAATCTAAAGATAAGGTAAGTTTTATATATCCTTTCATTATTCTTTTGCACGAAGACAAACTCTCTCTGGAAACAATTCATATCCCTTTCGTGGTTAAATGAGCATCGATTCAATTCTCTGTCACTTTTAAATCTTTCCCTATAACAGATTTTACTGCGTGTTTCGCAAGAAAACGACGATAATCCACTACTGAAGAATACTCGCAATCGTATAACTGATACTTTTTTATTCGATCTGAAATCAGAATGTACAATATATTCTACTTAACTAAATCAACTAATAATAAAAACGAAACAGTAAAAACGAGCGAAGGGGGAATAACATATAAAGGCTTTAACAATCATTATGCCATGCGGTCAATCCGACGTAACATTCAGAAGCTCACAGAATCTATATAAAACTAACAAAACTGAAATGATTGACAATATTATAAAACAACGTTCATAAACTTACTTCTTGGCGAGTTTTCTTAACTTTCCTTGATCGGGACAATCATAAGACCAGGCAACGGGTGAGCGGTAAATTACGGTGAACGTGTTCAACACAGATCTCGGGTAAAACTAAACTACTTAATTAAAGTTGATCTAACATACTATTTTGCGTTTCCGTTTGGGCGTTTACGAAACTACCGCAAGTTCCTTACTTGTAAATTCTTCGCATAGTTCAATTACTACGTTAACACTGCGCAAATCGCTTGGTGCTATAGTTTAAATGCTTTCAAATAATTTATTCTTTCAATAACAACACTGGCTTGAAGACTACACTAAAGTCAACTCTTCGCCTTTTGTGTATAACTGAAAATGGAAGGTCGTTTTTTCAGTAATCACGCAACGCGTTGCGTGGCGAACCAAAAAAACCTCCGTAAGAGGAGCCTTGGCGCGGATCAAATTTTTCAACAAGTATTATTTCAACTTTCTATATGAAAAACAATGGAGCAAACGTTTACCAGCCTAGCTACACCAGATTACCTGATAAGAAATGATAAGGTGCCTAAATAAGAGATACTGTGTACATACAAAACGGTCGCCTGCAAGGCAAGGCCTGTATAATTTCGTTGGAAGGGGTTAAATGGACCACAGATGATCACCCAAATGCATATAAGGTAGCTTTCATTTTGCGGGCGTGGCTTGAACTTATTCTCACCTCTATAGAGTAGTTGAGGTTACCACCACATTCTTCACGCTCTTAGTTGTCCTTTATACCAAGTCACTCCTAAAACTGTGCGATGAGCACCGTAGACACCATTATATGGAAGCCTCCCCCATCAGGGTTTACATGAAGAGGTAACATGAGCAGTCCTCCTAAAAGCACAGACGCTTGAAAGATTTGGACGTTACAAGGAGAAAAAATTAGTGGAGGAGGAGAAGCTAAAGAATTCCACTCACTTCCTATTTCTCCTTCCAAAATCATGCTGAAGGTGATGAAAAATGTGATAGGAGGGTGATGCTACTACTGGAAACTGTAGAATAATGAACGACTGTGGAGACAGCGGGGGATCCAGAATTTTAGGAGGGGGCTGGGGAAGGAAGGGAGTTGTTAGTCGGTCTGAATATCGGGCAAGGAGTTTCAGGGAAATAAAACCCCTCGCAGTAATTATTGAACGTGCAGGTTGCAAAATAAGGCATTTTGAACTTCCTTTGGGGGAGGGGGGCTCGGCGTTGGTTGGAAGCGGGTTCCAACCTCCTTAAATCTTCTAGCAATCCGCTTATGGAAAATAATTCCATTCTTTCTCTCGCCCAGTTGACTCCCTCTCAGGCAGCAGGAATAGCCAAGTGTCTTAAGAGCAAGGATGTTTCAGCATTCATGACAGATGGAGTTCATGGAGATGTAAGGTATCAGTTCTTTCAAGTACAGGACGACAAGTTTGTTGCTGCCAAGAGAAAATGTGAAGGAGGACTAGCGATGCAAGCAAGTAAAACAGCAATTGTCATCGCACACTGCCCGGCAGAGGGTCAGCTATGCGATACCAGTAAGGGAGTATCAGTCATTGCAGATTATCTTGAATCAACGAACATGTAAAAGAAAATGAGAATTTGCTAACACGCCAGCCGCCTTAAGTAGACAGAAATATGTTTAATAAATAACCACGCGCGCGTGTAACTCGGCTGCAATACAGCAGTCCCTACTAGAAAGGTCTATTTGTATCAACCTCATCCCCAGGAACCTTTCCTCGTTCAAAATGGCAGATCGGAGAAACCCCTGGCTACTCCAAGAATCGTGGAGTATTTTGTCACGTGACACGTGATGAAATGGCTTTTTCGGAGGCTGTTTCCAGCGTCTGGCGGCCCTGTTTGTCTTCTGCAATCGGAAACCGTTGTTCAAACGGAACGAAGACATTTCATCGTGTTTACATGACGAAATTCTGACGCATTTTTGGAGCTACTTTGGCAGCCTTAGCCAGGGGTTTCTCCGATCTGCCATTTTGAACGAGGAGAAGGCCCTGGAGACGAGGTTGTATTTGTATAATTTGGCCCTCAGCAGTGACAAACTGTTTTTGCCTGAACCCATCATTCCCACAAACGCCCTTTGCTGACCGGTGAACAGGTTTCTCGCTAAGGAGCCTTATATACACAGGCTAGTCGTAAGCCCCCGAAATCGCTGATGTTGCGACAAGACAAGAGAAAAAGTGAAAAATTAAAAAAAAAAAGAGACACGTCCTCTTCAGTAGCCTGCGTTTCTTTCAGGCTATTTACAGCATTTTCCGTATTTTCAGCTTCTCTTGAAGGAAGCAGTGTTAGTCAGATAGGGTCTACATCCACCTTAATTCTCCCCATTGAGTCTAGAGCCACTTATGAGATGTATTGTTCATTCTTTCCTTTTCCCAGATACCTCCGTATGACGCATCAAGAATAGCCAAGTGTTTTAAGAGCAAGGATTTTACGTATTTTAAACCTGGTATTTTTTTAGAGGAAAGGTATCAGTTCTTGCAAGTGCACGACGACAAGTTTGTTATTGGGAAAAGAGGTTATGCAGGTGCAGTAGCTATGCAAGCAAGCAAAACAGCAATTGTTATAGCACACTGCCCCGAGGGGGGGTGGCTAGGCAACACCAGTAAGGGAGTAGCTGTTATTGCAAATTATCTTGAATCTTTGAACATGTAACAGAAAATGAGAATTTGCTAATCATGCAGGTGTAACCTTCTTCAAATAATCATTTCCCGCTTCTCATTTTAATTTATTGTCCGTTTTTGACATTTTTAAGCTCGGGATGTCTAGAGAGTAAAAGAATTCACTGATGTAAATTCAAGGCGGACACCTGGCACAAGATAAGTGGTTATCGTCGAAACTGCACGAAACAGTAGAGTGGCAAGACAGAAGAGTGGAAGAACTTTGCAATGTGATGTGGTAATTGTTAATTTCTTAAAATGATATCATTTCTGAATTCAATTTTTAACCTAGTTACTGCTAGGCTAATTACGTCATCAAGTCTGGTGTGCTTGCTGTTCATAGAACAGATTTATGGAGCGGTATAAATGAATCACTTTCACCAATGAAGTCTTCGCGTTTGATTAAATAAAATTGTACGTACCGTTCGTAATATAAAAAGCGATGCTTTCCAATTAGAATAAACTTATTGAATTCAGGGAGGTATGTCAGCTTGTCACTAGCGTTCAATTCATGAAATCACTTGATTGTCAAAAATAAAAATGTGCTTAAAAGATAAAACTGTGCAAATATTTAGTCAATGGCCAATTTGTTATTCCAAAATTATCTGGTGAATTACCGTTTACCTTTCACCATTTTCTCTGATTTTCTCTGAGAGATCTAACGGATATATACCCCCTGTCATGGCGAGAAATTTGACACAGGAATGCGCAATGACAGTTGACACTTAGAAAATATCAGGACATTTCACAATGCAGACAATTGACTGAGAAAAGAATAAAAATCGAAAAAAACTGTCCTCAAAACATTTGCATGCCTCGGTTTCTATCAGATTCAATTAGTACTGCTGTTCCTTCAACTGAATTTGCTTAATTCTCATCTTGCAAGTTGTGTCCGTTGCGGTTTTGAGATAAACAGTAAGCATAATTTTTGAACAAGCTTTGTGTGACTGTCCTCTCCAAAAGGGCAAATGATACCCTACTTAAGGTGATTCCATCGAAATAGAAGGAATATTTAAAATTTTCTAAAACTTGGTCCAGTTGGTAATTATGTTTAGAACCTTTCAAAAATGCAATAAAAAATAGGGGTCACCGTGCTTGTTTTTTCACAAAATGGATAGCCATTAATAGCAACTATACGACCCGCAAGGTTTTCCTGAGAAACCCTAGTAATTAGAAATGAGAACTATAATTGCTTTGAAAAGTCATTGCTTGTATTGAAATATTGGAGCAGTTCAACAAAACAGACAATTATCTTGTATTGTATGCTATTTTAGTTGAACAGGAATCAAGATTATGGAATAAATTAAAAAAATTGCGGCGAGCGTACACACCCTGCTGCACCTTAAGACGTGTTCTTTTCGGCATTTAAATAAAAATATCTCAAAGCAGAATTTTTAACTTTTCTCAAAATCGCGATATATTTTACTAGACCGTATGCCATTTGAATTTATGTATTAAAAAAGGGGGGTCACCGAGCTCGTTTAGGAGAAAACGACCATTTATTTCTCTGAACAGCTCAGCTTTCATAGAAAACCTATAAAGTTCCGAAGGTGCGCGCGCTCGTGCGCGCGCTAATCACGCAAGAAATGATGCGCAGAAAGGATGCGTAATGCAATTGAAGGGAATCACCTTAAGCGCTCCAGTTCGCGTCAGTGGTGGTTGGACACGGTCCGCAAAGCATGATGGGGCTATCGATCGATTCGAGCTCAGTTGCAATGAACCTTCGTACTGTGCGGATCTCGAAAGAGCAAATGAAAAATTAACTACAAGAGCTGGAAATAACAAAGATGGAAGTTTCTCCGATTCTTGTGGTCTAATTATCCTTTGTTTACATCTGAATATTTGATGTAACATTTTAACGGCTAGTTTCATGCATTGATCGATTGAACGCGTACACGTGGAGACTTCAATCCCGGGTTTATCAGGAATAAGCCTCTTTAGTAACTTATATGTGCAAACATCTCACCATGAATAGCCTCTTGGGCCATGAAGGACTTATTTCCAATCATCGAAAGTGAAAACACAGATGCCTGGCTTTCTGAGGTCTTGTAATTGCTACAGTTGTGTGAAATCGTAAGTTTTGCCCGATGGATAAGCGTCGAGTACGTGTCATGAAAAACCTTACGGATGTTCATTTTATAGCATTAACAGTCCTTTAACTTCTAGGGTGTCCAAAAGCTTCTGTTTCTCAAAAACACCGTTGATGCAGGATGTAGTAATCCTGAAGGGCTTGTCTGAAATTATACTTTCACAGCTTAGGTAAACAAGGCTGTATTAAAATATAATTGTTCAAATTGCTAGCTGTCAACATGAATTAATTAATTAATTAATTTGTTTTGCTTTTGAAAGTAACTGATGCTGACAAAGTTAGTCCGTGATTGAACGAGAATTCCACTTTCTTTTGCAGTGGACATGAAAATCTGTCTTTAGAAAATTTAACAAGGCTCTGTTCAGCCTGTAGAATGTGTGACAATACTATATACAGTGCACCCATATTTTTTCTCTCAGCTACTTCAATGAAAGCATTGACTCATTTACCCACAAGGACCTCAAGCAGAAAATAGTTTTTTACCCTTAATACAGGGTTGTTGGGGGCTTTGCACTGATTATCACGACAAAATTATCAAGGTCACAGAGAACCTGTTTAGCTTGGATCCTTTTAAAACTAGTGAAGCACATTAGAGCAATACATCCAATGTCATTTCTACAAATCTGTCAATTCTTTCAGTGAGTAAAGTGATATTTTTATAATTATTAGAATGCTGTCCCAACTACAGAGCAAACTCTAACTAAATTTGACCTTTGAGCATTTACCCCTTGCAAACAATGGCCCAGTCCTTCGTTTGTTTACTTCAGACCTCTACCTTGTTGAAAAGTCAATGGTGGATCCAGAGAAGGGGCCAAGGGTATCCCCCCTTTTGGTTCAAAAGAAAATAAGGCTGCATAAAACAGACTAACAGACAGTAATATACATGAAAAGAAAAAACAATTATGGAGTTATTCATTTACTCCAGACTACAACGAAGCAGAGCGCAGATTAGCTTGTGTACAACAGCATACTCCACTCAGAAAGCATCTGATTTTTTTTTGTTGATTTACTTACAGTCAGAATATAGTACAGAATAATACCAAGATATAACTCCACAAAAGTTTTGTATTTTGTTGTCTCCCCTCACCCACCATTAAACTCACCCACCCTCCGTGAAAGGCTGGACTCACCACTGGGCACCAAGTTTGCCTGTTAAGTCGAGTCACAGAAACTTAAGGGGTGTTTGCATAATACAGGTTTGAGTTTCATTCCCTCTTATGGCTCTGTGTAACTTTGTTTAAATGATACCAGCACAAGATTTCATACCATTACGAGTCATACCAGTGCCAGTTTATTCTGGTTGTTGTACCAGATCAAGATTTTCGATCCGGTGCAAAAACTTGTACCATAATCATGTAAACACTGTAAGACCACTAAATTTGGTGTGAAATCTGTCTCCTGGAAGACAATTCAGTAGAAAACAAATAAGGATTGATATCAATGTAAAAATTGATGAAGAAAGCAAAAGTTGCGAGTTCCATTAGAAAAGGGATATTTAATCAATTCACAGTTCTCAACCCTTTTATGGGTGTCAATAGCTCTAATTGTTATTAATAACAACTAAACTGACCAACTGAAAGGGATGTTCAATCAATAATTCACAATTCTCTCTCAATAGCTCTAGATTTTATTTCTTACAGCAGATGTACCCCACTAACTTGAACCCACCCCCCCCCCACCCCCACCTGCTCACAACTCTATTGAACTGAAAATATTTTTATTGTTTTCCTTGGTTGATCTTGCTCACTTATTTACTATTGGCTATCTGAAATTTTTGATATCTCAAACAATTTTTGGTTTCTCTTGCATGTTTAAGATAGCACCATGAATTTCCAATCTGAGTTACTGATCAATACTGAATTTTTGTCAACTTTCTCAATGGTTCACTGCACAGAGGTTGTGTGATGTGACTATATAAATTTTTAAGACCTAAAGCCCAAATAATTTTCATCATTTCAGCAAACAAAATGTAATTCTTGAAAGTTTGTTGTATACAGGGCAACAGAGCAGACTGAAGAAACCATTTTGCCTCTTAACCTAAAGGCAACAAACGAAAGAAGGGAAAACACTCGATTGGGATGCCACACCATACTGTTGATACTTGTCATAATTAAAATAAGACGATCACTCAAGTTAATATTTCGCGGGTAATTTTCACATCTCGCAGCGTGAGAGAAATATTGGAGAGAAAATTCGACAACTTAAACAACGCATAATTCTCAAACTAGAGGGGCGCTATCGGGCGCTATATGATTTTATAAAAGCAAATTTATCCATCTTGATCTTGGTGTAAAATAAACGGTTTTAGATTTTTGGGTTAGCCTACAAATTCTCAAAATGTAAGACCTACTCAAATATGAAAGCACACGTTGCTTGATCCACCTACAACGAAATTGTGCTCAAACTTGACTTACAAAAGATGACCAGATCCAAAAATCTCAAGACATCTAGATACACACCAATCCTAATTATTCTTGTTAAATGTAAGTTGCACTGGGGACAGATAGCACGTTAAAATGACCAGAAGTGAAGCTCGCATTCCCGTCAAAGGCCGCCATGTTGATTTCTCGTCCTGGTTAAGAGACTGCTCGTGATTGGCTAATATAATGATCCACCATGCCTTTCGGACCGTGTCCAACCACCACTGAGTTCGCGTTATAATTCATCGTACACACCAGTTTCCATCTCTTACGTGAACTCGAAGGCGCTTTCTTTCAGGTCGAAGTACATTTAACCTTCGCCGATTTGAATCCTCTGCGGTATCCAGAAGGGAAAACATGGCAAATTTCAGTAAACATCCCACGGCTGAAATCTATGATCTTCGATCTGCAATATCTCCACCGAAAATCATCCAAATTTCTTGCAGAACATCTCGTTCGGAAGATAATTTACTACCTTTCCTACCTTTTCTGTTGCTTTTCAAATTCTGGACAGTATTTTTGGTCAGCAGCTTTTATTTAAGCGTAAACATAGTTGTCACCCTTCCAATCTCGTACCCAGAGTCCACTGGCTTTTTGGTCAGCGGGAGGTCGCCAGTAGAGACTCTGGGATAATGGGAAAAATCTATTTTTTTGATTGGCTGATCATAAAACAAAGAAACGGTGAACCGGAAACCTACGATAACAAAACCAGAAGCCTGCGACCAACTTAGTCACGAAAGGGTATATGAAAGTTTGGTAGTAAATACTTCGGAGGGGCACCGAACTGGATAAATTTTAAAGTTTCGCTACACGGCGTAGCCGTTTTTGTGCGGGAGGGTGCTATGCAATGCCGTCATTTAACGGCGAAACACCGTCGAAATGCAAGCAGCTTTTATAGAAGGTCATTGCTGAAGCCGTTCGAATCTGGCTGAAACTGTTAGCGCCCTCGAAGGAAGACGACATTGATGTTTTTATAAACGTTTGTACCAACTCCAATTTGCCGATCCTGTTATCAAGTGAAGGGAATAAATGAAAAGGTTGACAACCAACAATATCTGCAATAACAAGAAAGGGAAAAGGAGCTTCACGTAGAATGACTGAAAGTTTAATTACAAGAGAGTTATCAAGGATCGAAGTCCCTCGCAAATAGCAGTTTCCTCTTCAGTTTCTATCCTGCCTTAGAACGGAGGAAAACGGAAAACGCGCACATAGCAAGAACGAGAGTCTCTCTGTTCTTAACCAATCTTCCGAAGCCTCTGGAAAGTGCCTACAGACCTGAAAGATACTACAAAGATATTTTTATCAATTTTATTGCAACAGAACAGTTTGAAATTTTCCTTGACTTAAACTATTTTTCGCAGTCCAATATGTCCAACAGTGTCAAGAGTTAAATGTGTTATAATTAAATAGTTGTCTGTTATTTGATGCAAAAGACAGTGACAGTATGGAACCAAGTCCTAGAGAGACCCGAGTAACATTAACTGAACCTCACATGGGTCAGTATAGACTGTAGTATAGCACATACAATTGAGGAGATGAAGAAGAGAGCTCCTGCAGTCCTTGATTTCCTTGCCACTGTAGTGTTACAGTTGTCAAAGAGAGGCAAGATCAAAACACCCCAATGTGTGTGGCAAATGGAGACAGTCTTATCCAAAAAGTCATGGCCTTTATCCTTGGAAATGGACACCTTAATAGTAAGGTTCATGTATCTCGCATAATGATGACAAACATGCACCATTTGAAACTGATCTTTTCCATTTCATACAAAGTTATGTTGTTTATCATTTAGATGTGAAAATAATATTTGACCAGGACTATCAATTTGAAGTGGGTATTTTTACGAACCATTAACTGAAAGTAGAGCTTCAAAATTATAATTTAAAAAGATGTCCACATCACTCCTCAGCTATAGCCTTAAATATACAACCACTTCAAAACAAATCTAAATATAAATGATTTTTTGTAATAATATTTCTGTAATGATATGGCAATCTCCTATTTTTCTGTGGTTCTGATTATTTTCCCCAGAATTTCCTTTGAATTAACACTGTTACTACAAACCTTTTTTACATCTACATCATAGAATAATTGTGTGGATCCAGGAAATATCCATACCCCTCCCAAGGAAGGTTTTTGGTTGGACTCCCCCACCCCTCTGGAAATACCAGTTTAGTTTCAAAGTCTAAAGGTATGGGAGGTTAATGGTCATTTTCTGGAAACCATACTATTTAATTTAGTGAAATTTGTACCGTATACGTGTTTCAGAACCATTGATTAGTGCAGTTCTCTTGGTTTGGTTCAGTCCCATGACATGCTGAAACATGCAAAATGATCTAGGTGACAGCTTAGAGGATTATGTCAGAAAGAAAGTTTGACAACTTTGTCTCCAGAATCCTAACAAAAATCCTTATCAGTGGCTACAAAAATTCTGACATGCACTGGATCACTCAATTTCACTACTTTTGACAAGGTTTAAGACAGAATTTGAAATTAATATGACACAAGGTCAGTATTTCAAGGAAATAGATTACACCAATTATTTGTTGTCAAAGAGTTATGATCAAGGAAAGGGTTGATGATGATGATAATGATGATAAACTTTATTAATGTGTCAAGGCCACATAGCCTGGGAAAATCCCATACTAATTTGGGGACACAATTAATAGATATTAAAAATATGTAGAAAGAAAATCTATAATACTTAGAGCTATATAAAATATTTATGATAGTCAGATATTAAAAATATTTATAAAGAGAATTTAAAATACTTAAAGCTATATAAAATAATGATGATGAGCAGATATTAAAAATATGTAAAAAGAGAACATTGTTACAGAGAAAAAGGTTACATTGTGTTGTTAAGTAGAGTGTTGTTGAAGTACTTCCCCTGCCTTCAAACTTGTGTGTAATCATTCACTGAAAAATAATTATGGTGCCAATGAGCAACAATTGTTACACAAGAGACTGATTACACGCTTAAAACGTTTCGTTATCATAAACAAGCAAAATATATAATCAAATCTAGGCCTCTAATTACACGCTTAAAACGTTTCGTTGTACATAAACACGCAAAATATATAATCAAAACTGAGCCTCTGATTAAACGCTTAAAACGTTTCGTTACATACAAACACACAAAATATATCACCATACTTCTTGTTCAAACATTTCAAGTGTCTTCAATCGTGTGTAAGGATCAACTGTGCACGGATCGCATGGCTGCTATTGCACGACATTTGACTTCCGTTTCGAACTAAAGCATGCGCACAAAGACCGGAATCCCACGTTTTCTGGGATAAAAAATCCTGTTATCCCAGAGTCTCTACTGGTGACCTCCCGCTGACCAAAAAGCCAGTGGACTCTGGGTACGAAATTGTCACCCTTCCATTTGTATCGTGACTATGAGCCCATGTTCACACCGATTTTATCAGCGGCTTATGCCATTTTAAAGAGGTGTGAACGGTAAGCCGCACGGAAAAACATGTCTCAGATTTCTCGTCATGAACACGAATTCTAAGAGAGCAAAACCGTCTTAATGTTATTCAATTAGCTTCCAATCTTTATTCTCGGGTGAGAAACTAAATTCAGTCGATGTGAACTCAAGACGGGTGCCTGGCACAAGATAAGTTGTTACTGTCGAATCCACCAAACAATCGATCAACAAACTGATTGTTTATACTTATTTTTAGAAAGATAATTCTTTTTGAACCAAGATATCGCTCGGCTTGTTACTTCACCAAGTGTGGTCTGTTGTACGTAGAAGAAGAAGAGGACTTTCGCTAATTATAGCTTTGCCTTTGGTTAGAAACATTCTGTCTACCCACGTATTGTAAAAGGCGATGCTGAAATAAATTCACTGAATGTAGCGAAGTATGGCCAGCTTGAAAACTTGATCATAAAGTCAAGTGGTTGTCAAAAATTCAATAAAAATAAATAACTGTGTAAGCAATTCTCCAGTTAATGGACAATTTGTCTGTTGAGACATTTCGGAATGAATCACTTAACACAAGGACCCTTCCCCCCACCCTCTCCCCCTTATCAATGTTGCTTTGCCACCAAAAACCCCCTGATGAATCCTCAGTCCTTCCAAACAACATTGAGTGAGGGGAGGGGGGAGGGAAAGTATTTCTGCGATCTTGTCCGTGTTTCCATACAGGGAAATGGAGAATTATGCTTGCTAATTGCGTTTGTCTCAACTAGTTTTGTCCAGGATTGTAGTTGGTTTAACTACGTTTGTAACCAGGCAACGCATTTGAAACATTTTTCCAAACGCTTCTAAACACAAACTTTGTAGACAAATTGTTGCACAGTGTTACCTGGGAAGGATCGAGTTTCTTTGTGCGCCAGTGTAACAGACGTAATAAATAGATCATCAGTGACATCAATGAATGATCGATGAGTAATCAATGAGTAATCGATCAACTGATTAGTCATTGTTGCGGCTGCGTACCCTGTTCCCCCTTTTTCTCGCTATTTCATTCACGTGACTTTTTTGCCTTTGTAATTTCCTGTAAGGTGTCAAGTGTTTGCGTCCCTTTGCGATGTTTGCGGTAAAATTACTCGTACTAACGGCATTTCAGGCCTACCATTGAACCATGACCGATCTATATTGAGCCAAGATTGTTGTGCGATTGAAAGGAAGGCAGATTAAGCGGTCGAGTTGTTGAAAGCGAGAAATAAAAGCCCTTGTACAAGTGAGTTTGACCGCATTGGTTATTACAGTCATTGATTATTGCCGATAATTAATGGATAATGGATAACTAACCGAAGACAAAACATTTTGGGGTCTATTGATTACTCGTGAATTTCATCTATTGCCCATCATTGTTCAGTCGTTGATGCTACCGATTACTCATTGGATGACGATTTTCTATTATCTTTTATTCAGCACAAAAACTGTTAATTTCCGTGCTCTTGCACCGATATTTTTGACAAGCACCGTTCCGTTGAGTAAAAATGCTGTAACTTTGTTCTTATAAAACCTTGTTCTACAATTGAATACTGGAAGTGTTGTAGTGAAATTATAGGCAAACGATTATAAAGCAGAAAACCCGCAATTGACCCACAATTGTATGGCAAATAAATTCTACCCATGCAATCCCATTTAGCTCGTTGTATAACTTCATCTCAAGGATATAATTTCATGTCAGGGTATCATCTGATTCCGGTCGGTTAATTGTGTTCTATTATAATTAGTAGACATTTATCGTGATCTACCTCGTACTCAGGCGCTTCGCCTTCTACGTTGGACACTAGGGAGCGGAACGGGTTATGGGAAAAGAGCTTGCCAGTGCCCTCTTACCAGAATTCCAATGTGTCAGATTGTCAATCATTTATACATTTTATCTGACCACATTTTGTGCAAACAGATGTATATTATGGCGCAGAATGACTCCCTAAATAACCTACCTACGAAATCGCTATAAGCACACTGCTAACAATGCCACCTGATCTTTTGAAAAAGAATTCCATCTCCAGTTCCAAAACTCCAGACAATTTATCCCTACATCATCAGTGCTTCTGCCTGCATTTTCACAATTGTTCACTCTCCTTACCACACTCTCACACCCTCCTCCCAGAGAGAACACACAATAATATTCCAGTTCATTTTCATTCGTTTATTAATGTCTATTACACAAGGAACTAATGCGTGTAATGACTTCTACTGGTGCACAGGATACCCAACCGTTTTATTTCTCTACAAAGAAAGAAAAAGAGGTGTTAGTATTCATATTTGTAGCACGATTTTGTAACCAAGTTGGCTGCAAAATGTGAAAAAAAAAAAAGACAAAATGAACAGAAGCGACACTAATTAGTGTACTGTGAATATTCCTAGATAGGTTTTTTTTCCTCACGGAGACAGAGATGTTATATATTTTTTTGCAATTGCCATGTAGAAGATTGTAAGTCTTACTGGAGGGTGTGGATAAGGAGAAGGAGGAGGATTGTGAAATAAAATCTATAATCTATAATATCCATAGTTATTAGCTATAAAAACTATAATTTTGCATTTATGCATTTATAAAAGACAGTTTTTGTACACGTAGGCATCTCTCGAAAAATAACAAAGGACAATTCGGAAAGGCTATTGGTGAACGAGTTGTTGATTTTAAATCATCACTGAGTCTTAAAAAAGTCTTAATGGCGTGACAGTGTCGTAAAATAGCCCATTAGTGACAAAACAGTGAGTGGAGAGATCCCCTTGTCTAACAACGACAAAAGCTCTCGAGCCGAGTTGGCATGAGTCTTGGAGAGGAATTATCAAGCACAAGAAATCAGGCTTCTTCTAGATGACTAGATCAATTTTACTAGTTTGCGCTAATTAGCACTAGTGGAAACAGGGTGGTTGATCTAAGCACGTTTACGTCAAATTTCTTGGTGATTGCTGCATTCTGTTATAGCTTATTCCTATTAATGTGACGTAATAATTGCGAGACCTATTCACGGTACGATCTACAACTTATTAAAACACCGTAAAAATTGCCTTGCTTCACCCCGGGGGGGATCTCCCTTATACGGCCTATACGGGGACAGAGTATGGTTTTTCGCCTCTCTGTCCTGAAAAGGGTATGTAATTTTTATGCGAGTCTGTCCTAGACTACGAGTAGTCGTCCTTTTTTCCTCAAGATCCTACGCGCGAGTGTAAATAACTGCTCGCAACCTAAGTCTGTCCTTAACAGGGTATGCTTGCACGGTTGTGATCGTTAAATATGGCTTAGATTGGAGACGTCTCCTGGTCTTTAATACGTTAAAATTCTGTAAAACAATGACAAGAGAGTGTGCATTTTGTAATTTTTCCTAAACACGTGCAAACAGGGACCTAAAGTGAAGGGTGTTGTCTTACACAGGGCTGGTATTTTAGGGTTTTTTTTTGTCCTAAACAGGGTCAGGGTTTCAGACCCTCGGCAGCACCCCTACACCCAAACATGGGTCAAGTGCCCCCCCCCTCCCGGGGGGACTTTCGACCTTGTCAGTTACTTCGTACCTGGCACCGGATCCACACACATTTTCCCACAACCAACAAAACAGCATTTATTGGGTCCGCCGCAATCACCATCGGTTGAACAACTGCTCGCACAGCCTTGAAAGTTTAAATTAGGACATTTTCCTGGCTTGTAGTTTGGAACTGAAAACATTAATAGCACAACAGACTAAGAGAACTGCGAGTATACCGTGCCGCCGCTGCCGCTCTGACAGCTAGCTGGAGTTGTTGCATGGTACTTCCGGGTGCAACGCTCCTCGACCCCGCTTGTTAATAACCAGCTGCTCTTGGATAAATGAGATGGGGGTGAATAAAGGAAAGTCTGACACAAGGAACGCACATTTGTAGATGAGAGTTACGGCCAGCTGGTTGGAGAACCTTATGGCGACATGGGCTCCCGACGGCGATGTATTTTCTCACCTTCTCCCTACCTGCTGTGATAATATTCCTAAGGGTACCTTTCTTTCTTTCTTTCTTTCTTTCTTTCTTTCTTTCTTTCTTTCTTTCTTTCTTTCTTTCTTTCTTTCTTTCTTTCTTTCTTTCTTTCTTTCTTTCTGTCTCTCTCTCTCTCTCTCTCTCTCTCTCTCTTTCTTTCTTTCTTTCTTTCTTTCTTTCTTTCTTTCTTTCTTTCTTTCTTTCTTTCTTTCTTTCTTTCTTTCTTTCTTTCTTTCTTTCTTTCTTTCTTTCTTTCTCTCTTTCTTTCTTTCATTCATTCATTTACAAAGAAGAGAAAGTCCAAATTCATCTATGAATTCAATCAGTTTCCTTTCCAGAGACTTTCCATTTAGCATTTCCACTTTCAACCTTTGTCCCATGTCTAGCAGCTTTTGTACCGCACCCTGTCAGCGTTTGTCTGAACTGTCTGACCAGATAGAGCGCAATTTTTAGGAACCACCTGCCAGATGGTATTTTTATCCATGATATTTTCAATTTGCAGTTTTGTTTATGACGATTTAATGCTTGGCCCCTCTAGGTAAAGAATGGAAATTATTGTTAATTATCATTACAGGGAGTGGGAAATGTTACCTTCACTTTTGAGACAATTTTCTTTATTCTAGACTAAAGTAGTTCTTCCTGCTGTAAAAAGGTATTACCTTCCACGCAATAGTTGCCGCAGGGATGGGGACAGCACTTTTCACGTTCTTTACAATCAGCTTTGGAGTGGCAAAGATCAACGTATGCTTGACAGATGACGTCATATGGCAGCTTAGGACATCCACCATCTCCACCTTGATCGACGGGACCGACGGGAACGAGGTCGTCCCAACCTGTTATTTTGCAGAAAATGTGTTTAAACCCAAGTTTTCGAGTTTTCGAAGCTGGGAAATGTCACTTGGGAAATATCATCGCATGTGTTTCGCCTTTAGTGGGGGAATTTTGCATCACGCGACGCATTTCGCCTTGTTTAGCAAGCGCAGGAGGAGTAAACAGGAAAGGGGTAGCGGAGAGAGAACGCGGGAGAAAAATGGGGGATTGGGAGCTAGGGACGAGGGAACGCCTGCTTTAAAGTCCCCCATTTTTCATCTCCGCGCACCAATTTTCAGGTTAACTGTCAATGCAACCACAAATCCGCCCACTTTTCTGCATGACTGATTTCATGCGAAAGTTTCCTGAACAATTCAGTGTTTGTCAATGAAATGTATAAAAAAAGTTAGGATGAGAATTTTTTCAAACCAAAGAACAACTTATATTGAACAACACTCAATTTGTCTAGAATGGTTAGAATGTCTAACTTAGATAACACACACAGATTGCCAGTTACCCCCAAAACAAACGAAACGTCACAATTTTGAAAATTTACGTATCTCGTTGTCACGGGGGTAAAATCTGCCACAATTTATAATTACAACTTACATTGGGTTTGTGTCTGTTCAGAACACAGCGCTTATTTTCGAAAATTAAAACTGGCGGATGGCAAACAAAATATACAAGAATAATAGAATTCTGTATGTTTGATTTAAAATAAATCGCAAAACATTTCAAACCTTAATTATTTGCATCGAAATAGTAAACGTACGCCTTTTCCCTTTTGCCTTTTTTTATTTACCTATTTTTTAATTTCAATTCTGCACCTCATCTCTTTGCCTCTTCCCGGTGTTTTGTACCAGACCCAGAGGACGCACGCTTTTTATATATCTCGTTTGGTTATTTTACTTCTTTCTTAATTCCTTTCAGGCACCATGACAGACACTCTCATCAAGGCAAGGAAAGAAAGCATCGAAAATAAACACCGCAAGAAAATTGACCAAAATCAATGTTTATGATGTGAAATTACAATTTTTCAGCTAATTACCTCGTCTTTGCCTGATGTAGGTGGACATCGCACTGTCCTACAAAAAAAAAAAGGTTACAATCGATGGTCCTATACTTTCCACTGGGAAAAAATAGTTATATTAATTCAAAGAAGTAAGAAAATTATGGGCACACAATATATCGTTTCCGCTGAATGTGTGTTCGGAAGATCTTAATTATCTCAGAAATTCATGCTGAAGTTTAATTGTAAAGAAAATCTTAAGAGTTTTCTTTGATGAAATGTAAGCTCTAACATTAAAGAAGAACTAAATAAGGCGAGTTAAGCAGGAACCCTAGGAACCCCATAAACAGCTCAGAAATTGGAGGGATAAGATTCGGTTCCCTAAAATATAAAATTGATGCGAAATAAATATTCAGCTAAAACAATCTCAAAAGATCAAATAGACTTTCTCAAAAGTCCTTCGCTTCTCGGTTTTTTGGGTTTTTCGCGCTTCCGAAGTCGCGCTTCCAAAAAAAAAAAAAACTCTGAGCTCCACTTGTGGGCAAGTCTAAAGATCAAACTAGTATGTTATCTGCACAAATAACTCTTCAAAGTCCCATAAAACAATCTTGGAATGGACAAGATAATTAAAATTTACATATTATCTATACTCAAGTGATACTTACCTTCCAAAAAATGCAAACGATGAAGAATAATACAACGGTAAAGAGGAAACGTCCCATGACAGAGCTCTGGCGAAAGAAACGAACCGCATACAAAGAATGAGGCGTAACAAAAAAATTAACTTTCAGTGACAATTGCTACATTTTTTTATGACCAAAGCTTTTCAATTCGTAGTACCTTCTCTTACACCTTTGTCTGATTTTAACCCGATTTCTCCGTTACTGAGTTGATTAGAACGTATGATAAGTGACTTAGTTCTTAAATTATTGATATTGAGAGCAAACGTTGAAACAGCTTGAGTTAACACAGCTGCGTTCAAGGGAGACAAAATTTTACATATTCCAATAAACCCTTCTAATTTGTTTTTTTCCATATAAGTAAATTTTTAGTTTACAGTTAAAGTACTTTCGTACGTTAGACGATTATGATATCTTTTATCCTTGATATCTTTAAAGCCTTTGTATATACATTCAAAACTCGTGCGGCGTGCCCATTACGGCGTGGCCAAAAAAATGTGTAAATTTTAAACTGTCTTATTAACAACTTGTAACTTACTTTAATTGAAACATTAAATCTAAATTAATATTTTATTTTCATTTTGACATTACGCATTTTAAAGGAGTTCAGAAAAGTGAAAACCTGAGAAACCTGACCGAGACACAATATATCCAGAGGTTATGAAAATTACGTTATATACCATGGTAAACAAGATCAACTTCCATATTAAATGTGGTTTCTTCATCTTTCAAACTATTGATCTCAATTCCAATAAAATCAAGCATACAATCTACTAGATCACTCTTTTTTAAACAATCTACCATATAACTTTATTTAAACAATAATAGTATGTCGAAAATTCAGTAGTATGCTCAATTGATATTAACATCAATACCGAGATGATTAACGAAACACCTACAGCAAATGAGCAGCAGTGAATCTCCTTTATACTTTCTTTTGTTCGTATATGTGTATTAGAGATAGAGAAAGAGCTTCATTTAGAATCACGCAAAAAAATAAATTATTTGAAAAATTTCTCCTGCTACGACCTTGTCGATGGTTATATTCCCTCTCACTTTATTTGCATCGTGAGGTAAGATTAAGTAAGTAAGAAAGTATAAATCAGATCACTTCCACAATGATTCTACAGAGAGCCGTTTTCCTAAGATTGTCGAAAGCAATGGTGTGTTTGCTTTGGTTTTCTTCACTTTGCTCTCTTATTGGTCAAAAAAGATCGAGCCACTTTCTCAAACAATCGGACATAAAAACAAAACCAATCGTTACTTGCTCGCACGCGTTTTCCCTCGCTTGTCGCTAATGACTTGTATTTGCTTCGATTTCTGATTGGTTCATTTTGGGTTTTGTTACTGTTATGATTGGTTAGAGTAAGTGTGTTGGTTTTGGGTTTAGGACACTCATTTGAAAAACCGCTCTATACTATGCCCGTGGCTGTTATTTGGTTTTAGTAAAACAAAGGAACTACTGTCTAACGTTCCTTTTCGTAATATCTCACAAAATAAGATTTTGATCTTTTCTCCAGTTTTCATCTTGGACTTTTCTGCGCGAGGAAGATAATGGTTTAGTTACTATATTGGCCAGTAAACACAGCTGAGTTCAAGTTCAACAACACCATTAATATTTGTACAAATTAAAAGCATCAAAAACTGCACAAAAAGATAATTAACGTTTTTAGCTTTGGTGAACTAGTGTTCAGTTAAAATATCGAGATTTGTGTACCTGCCTTTGAGCCATAAAGCATGGGCTTACAGTTTTTCTGCCCTGTCCGTAAGCGAAGTTTGAGATAATTCATTAACGAACTCAGGAAAAAGTCTCTCGGAATTTCATATTCGATCACAATCAGCCTCGTGGTCAGTGATGTCATAATAATTATTAAGATTGATAATTTCTAAAACCTCTGGATGTACTTGTGTCTCGATGGTTTCCCACGTTTCCATTTTTCTGAACTCCTTTAAAATGTGTAATGTCAAAATAAAAATGAAATATTAATTTAGGTTTAATGTTTTAATTAACGCAAATTACAAGTTCTTAATGAGACAGTTTTAAAGTTTCCACATTTTTTGGCCACGCCATAATGGGCACGCCGTACGAGGTTTCCATGTAAATTACAAAATTGCAAAGTAATTACAAAGGTGGAAGGCTATAAAAATATCAAAGATAAAAGATATACTTTAACAAATTTTCTACATGCAATTTGTTTATGTGGAAAAATAGCAAATCAGTAGTGTTAATTGAAATACGTAAATTTTGCAGTTGTCTCCCTTCACTCAGCTGTTTGCTCTTTATCAATAAGTTAAGGAGGCTCGCAACAGTTTTTTCGGCCTTGTATCTTTTGAAATCGAAATTTCGCATAGAAGGCAAACTTCAATTTCCTTGACACTAAACCATCTTTTCAATATATGACCAACGTTTATTACCATAGCAACAGTAATGGAAAGCGTGTCATTTTAAATAATGTCTAATCAGACACTTTATGACAAAAATTGAATTATTTGAACAACTCAACGTACACAACTTGCATGCGAAATTAGAGAAAAATCTGTAAGACCGTTTTCAAGTAAATAGTGAATCATTTTTTACGGGCTGGATTTGGTCATTCCCTAAATTTTCTCCAATATTTAGCAATTCCTCTTTTCAGTTGAAAGATGTTTTATGATAGCAAAACATTCTTAGTGTACATTGAGCTTCCTGGCTGGCTGGATTTTAATTTTAAAATGTAGCAAAAATCAGTCAAAATATTTGTAATTTGCATAAATAGAAATATTTCTTAACTGCCCTTGCAGTTTCTTTTAAATTGCATGTCGTTAGAATAATAATTCATTTTGACGTTGCGGAAAATTTTAGGCTTAAGAATCATTTCTGGCATGAGAGAAGAAGGCGGAACCTCAGTCAAGTTTCAGGCGTTGTTAACTTTCTACGAGCAAAAATTTTATTTTATTTTTCCTGATCTATTTCACATTTATTGACGTGCGATGAATATTTAAACACACGCTGCGCCGGTATTTTGTTCTCTCGTGCATTGACAATTTTTTCTCGCAACTTTTTCAGCCTCAGGGGCATAGTCACGAGGATTTCGCAGATTTTTAGGTCAAAACTGTGCTAAAATTATCGGTAGCTAACTTTATCCATGCCTAACATTGTGTTTGAACATTTAAAGGAAAATATTAACTTAATTTCATTAAGAGAAAACAAACCATGACCATTTAATATCGATTTAATGTCAACACGCTGAAAGAATTTGAAAAGTTTAGCCTAATTTTTCCAAGTTGCAATCCATTTCCATCCGTGCCATCCGTAGCAACGGACAACAGAAAATAGTTTCAGTGAAGTAATATAGTCTTTGGTAACAAAACTAGACCATTATTTGTGGGCGTTCATTGATGTGAGGACATTTTTTTGATTTTTAAAGTAGACTAAAATAGCGTGACTATGCCCCTTTAAATCGTGCATTCAGTATTTATAGATTTAAGGAAAAGAATGCCCAGAAACAAGCTGAGAAGACTAAGTTTTTTATTATGAGAAAGAAGTTATAATATATAGATTTAGCCAAGCCTAAAAGGGGAGCCGCCTAGGAATAAACTGGTGTTCGTTTCTCAAAAATAGTCCTGAAACCTTTCGGTCTGAAATGTATTTCGGGGCTTTTTTGGGCTCGTTCGCTCTCGAAAAGTGTTTCTCAAAAAGCCCGAAAGTGTTCCGAATTTTCCTCCAATATTTTGGCGATCTGTTCTCGAAAGGCCAATCTAGAGGCTGAGCACAGCTTGATTATTATTTTTTTTCGGGCATCAAACTGAACACATATTTTACTCACGAGCCGTCTTGCTTGGTTTTTGCAATGCTGCTATACCCTGTGATCGCATTTTCGAACTGTTTGAACATCACATGACATTCCGTTGCTTGACTCATTTCTAGTACATACCGGTTTTCACTTCAATGTTAGACTGTCCTCGTAAACCTGCTGCTTTTTAGATCAAAATATTTGCATGTTTTCTACGTAATGTTGTAACTGATGCAACACACCTTCCGCATCAATGTTTTGTCTTCACAGGTTAAAATCCTCTCACTTTAGGATGTACTTGAAGTTTAACTCTTTACCCGGGATTTCCAATAATATATAGATTTAACCAAGCCTAAAAGCGGAGCCCCCCTTTTTGTTTTGTTTGTTTGTTTGTTTTTTGTTTTTTTTTTGCTGGCAGTTATTAATTTGTGAAAATACTCTCATTCAAGTCGTTAGAATTAAAAAAAAAAAAAAATGAAAGAAAGAAAGAAAAAACAAAAGAAGAAAATTCCGACGCTCGCTGAGAGCCAAGCCCGGGACGTCGGCGTCCGAAGCCGGACATTAGTCCACTAGTCCATGAGCGTTTATTGCCAACTTCTAAGTTAATTTTAATACTTATTTCTTTCTTCGTGACAAGCTACCTATCAACATGAAAATGCTGGTGTTTTTCCTGGCAAAATGTGTTCAGAAAGCCGTAAAAACCATGGTTGTGGACAGAAAAAACCAAAAAGCACTAGCTCTGCTATATTTGGCGTCGAAACCGTTGCGAAAAGCTGCGAACTCAAGCGGTGTGCCGACCGAGTTCGAACAGAACCGACGAGGCAAATTTGAACTTTTCCCCTGAACTTTATCGCCTAATTTTTCTCGCCTAAATTGAGCTTTTCCCCTTCCACCAAAAAGACAACTGAGTATTCTTTTGAACTTTTTTTTTCCATTAACAAATTTGTTTATGACTTTTGTTGTCTTTGCTTGTTTTGCTACAACGCGGGTCCAACATGCGATTTCGCGCCAAAAACACACGGGATTCAGCACAGGGTTATATCCAGTGTATGAAGTGTATTGGTAACTCTATGGTGCGGACGGACGGACATACGGACGTACGGACGCACGGACGTACGGACGGACGGACGGTCACGTGACTATTACGTCACTACCAAAATTTCTTGGCTTGATAGGTTACCAAATTTTCTTAGCAATGGAGCTCCGCTGACGCGCTAGCGCGCTGGCTCCGCTAACATTTCCACTATTAAATGAAAGCTACAAAATTCATAATAATTTTAAAACAGCTCTTCGCGAACAAACAAAACGTCTTCATTTTCGCGCCTGGCACACTGGCAACCCAAAGCTAATTTGCATAAAAAGCGGATGTGACGTCACGGACAAGCGCTACGGACCAGTGATCCAGCCGTTGTTGGGAGGAGGATGAAACCGGACTCCCTCAAACGGCTGGAAATCGAGCCTAGATCATACATTGTCCTTGCGTTTCTTGACCATCTCAAAGCCTTCCAACCGCATTTCAGCCAGTCTTAAGGCTTCCGAAACCCGTTAACCTTCTATTACACAGTCAACAAGTGTCTTCGTATTACAATAAGTATAATCACAATATGCTCCTGACAAAAACCTACTCTAAGAACACACCCCTGTCAGTCGCGGTGATCTAAAGCTATACAGTTACTGAGCGTGAAACCATTGATAAACGGCACAATTTATCACTCTGAACAGCAGGATCCCCAGACATCGTAGTTATCTGATACACTCCGACATAGCTCGATGATACAGCGAAGTTCCTCTCTTAGAAATACCCGAAGTGCTCGCGACTGATCATAAGCGAATCTTCACGAGAGAGCTCACGAAAATACTGCACATGAATATGCGACTCCACTTCAATATCTCGTAATAGCAACCACGAGATAAAAATTGGTGGCATAAGCCCTTCACTATGCATATTCGTAAAATAGTGTAATGGTTAATTGTGTGTTTTCTTGAATCTTTTAAGAAACTCAGTTTTACTAGTCAGTCCCACGCAGCCGTTATTAGTGGGAGCGTTGCGTGACGACCACTAATAACGATTGCATGACAGACTACAGTTTTATCGATCATTGAATGTGAGCAATAAAGTTTCCGATGATGGAAAAACCCTAAAACGTCAAAGTTTGTTCTCTTACAGTGCTTTTTAAGAGTCATTTTCTGAGAATATCGAGAATCGAAAGACACTCACAAAAAATCGAATTTTTTATTTTTATTTTGCCAAAACGTCCCTTTGGGTAAGCTAATTCAAGAAAAAATAATCCAAAGTTCCAACGAGTTATTTAACGGACGAAAATTTAAAAAGTTCGAAAAATGCATAAAATGGCGGTTTTAGGGTCTCTAAACGGCTCAAATTCTCGCTCAACTTTAGGAAGCCGGTGAGAGCGTAAAAAAGATTCTTTTAAAACGAAACAAACCACGAACATTATTTAACCTTTCTACTTTAAAGTGCTACTACGATGAAAATTTTTTGTTTTGTTTTCAACTTTTTCAAACTTCAAACTGTTCAATAGTGTATTATTCCGCCTTGGTTATTGTCATTAATGAGATATGGAAGCACAACTCCGACCGGAACTAATCCGATACGAAGTGGCATGAATATGGGAAAAGGGTTCCGGGAACTAAGGAGCTCAGGACAGACAGGTTACTTGTATTTCACTTAATCAACCGCAAGTTCCCGGAACACCTTCCCGTACCGGAGATGGCATCAACCCCGGCTTGAACTGGGTGGGTGGGTGGGCGCCAACTAAAGTTCCCTCTTCGTCGGTTTGAATTAACTAACCACGAGTTATGAGCGTCCTTTTCCCTTTATATTACCCAGCGACCAATGAGCAACAAGTCCTATTGCAACACATTGCTCTGCACGTGCTGAAGGTGATTAATGACCTAATCTCGGCGGAATATACATATTTACATGACTGTGCATAGATGCAATATTATATGAATCGCGATAAATTAGATCGATATATGCTTACACGGCCCAGGAATATATGTCCGAAAACCGCGTTAAACACGTCCGCCATTACTCAGTTCGCAAAAGAAGCCCGCGAATTTCATGGAAGCGGTCTTATCTCTAACCACGTGAATTTTGCTCGTGACGTAGAAGTCTCAACCATCGCCACAACAAAGGCCTGAGAAGAGTATAATGAAGAGTCGAAAATAGAGAGCCAAACATTGCATTATATGGATGTGTTTTCCGTCGAATTTGTCGTCCAGTTCTTTTGAGAGCGATTAAGAACAAAGTGTTTTTTGGCGAAGTCGGCGAACTCGCAGAAGTCGCGCCATACGATGACAGCTTAGAGCCTCTCGCTACCGAAGAGGAAGCCGTCTCACAATGCAAGAATTGATCAAGAAGCCGAACAAATATCCCAGTTATCCCAAATCACAAACACTGAAATCCTTCCGATAATACAACAAATTTAACTGTTTCACATGTCTGTCGTGTTGGGGTCCGTCAGATGTTTCTTACTATTGCTTTTATTTCTTGCCGATACGGGTTAATTTGTTGTTGTTATGTTCACAGATTTCAGTGTTGCAGTATCCTGAATTGTAGTTAGAAAGATTTTACACCTGAAAATAAATCCTATAATAATAAGCTCTCTCTTCTATAAGAAAAGCCCACATAACGCTACATGAAAGTTTTTTAATTCATATAGAGAGCCCTGAGCCCAACATACATTCAGAATTTTAAAGATGAGACAAAAGGTCGAGGAAATTAACTGATTCACGTATTAAAACGAAGTGATGTTGCAAATCGCCCGTGTAATTGTGCGAACACGGTAATCTTACTACCTAGTAAACAAGCAAATGCGAATTTATAGAGATAAACTCTGATTTACCATCAGAAGTCTACGTATAAACTGGAATACGTCGTTACATCAAAAGCGTTACTAAGAGAAGTGGCTACCCCGAACGCGGTGATAGGCTCAAGAAATTATAGACTTTGGGAGCTCGCTACGCCGTACGTTAAGAGAAATTAATTGAAGTATAAACGAGATCTTAGGAGCTGGCTACGCGGTACGCGGAGAGAGATAAATTGAAATGTAAGAGGGATGTTAGAAGCTGGCTACGCAGTGAAAAGAACAAGCAATACACAGTAAGGTTTGTTATGGTCGATTAAGCTCCGTTGTTGATGTTTTCACGTTATCTGTGGCCGAGTAATTCAAAGAAATTTTGCGTAATATTTTCGTTTATAGAACGAGGAATACACGGTGATGTTCTATTTAAGTCCACCAGTTTATAGGAACTTCAAATAATATTCTTTTAGCGGACGTTTAAGTGGTGAACGTTTATAGTACGCGGAATACACGGTAATGTTTTCCTATTTTCTGCTTACCGCGTACCGCGTAGCCAAGTTAAATAAACATAGTTTCTGCGTATCGCGGAGCCGGCTTGGCGGCGACACAGAAAATAGTTCATGCGAAGGGGCACATATTATGCAGTTAAGCCGAAATCTGTTGGGAATTATACATGTGTATGCACAAGACAACCGAGCGAAGTATCTCTTAGTTATGTGAGGAAATGTGTACCTTACCGTACATGTGATGTTAGCACAAACGACAAATAAATATTCGCCCACCATTCGACGATCCCGCTCAGAATTATGATTGCTGTTTTTGTTCCAGATGACTGGAACTGATCCTGGTTTTAAATATTTCCTTGTACCTTTCTCATCAAATGCTTGAGTAAAACATTCAGTCGTAAAATGCAGAGAGCAAACAGCTGGGTGTCCAACAGGATTGAAGACCTTCCGGTGAACACAAACGAAGCTTTTCCGCTTAAAATAAACGTACCCACTCGTCGGTGAACTGTGAATGGAAATTTCCGATTCATCGATGCTTTCTTTGCCGTAATCTTCAACAACAGAGCGCCGACCACGCATACTTCAGCTCAAAATCGAAGAAATGAATCTTGCGAACCCTCACACCTCTCCAAATGCATAAGAAAGTAGCCACGTTTGTTTTGTTGTGTTGAGACTTCTACGTCACTTCCTCTCTGGGCCAACTCGGCCCAACTCGTCCCGGTCATTTTTGAATTGAGTAATGGCGGCAAGCCGAACTCGAAAATTACAGCTAAAATAATCGGACTTCCCGTACGAATTTCGGCTTAAAACTTTGCACGGTGAGTAATATGTACTTATATTTTCGAAATATGGAGAGAACAAAAAATTTATATTTTTGATCATAGTAGCACTTTAAAACTGTGTAATAAATTTGACAATGTTTGGTTTCGAACATTTTCAAGCGGCGTTTTTATCGAGCCGCTCTTAACCTTGTTTCTCACAAGGTAAAATGAAGGCCAACTTCGGCCGCTTAAAACGGCATCTGGTATGTATCGTTCAATGATTAAGACTACACAGAAAGAAAGCTCTGTCATTGTACTTTTCACCAGGAAAGTTACAGCTTTGGGAATCAAATACTTCCCCGTCAGTAAATTTTTACTGTTTAGTGATCTGAGCGGGTAGAATTATATGCAAATTACAGATTTAATTCCTGGAATACTGCTAACAATTACAAAGGTCGTTTAAGATAGGCTCACCATTAGTTACACATTAGTTACACGTGCACGCACAATGTTTTTCCTGATCTTTGAAAGAAAGTTCTGCTTTCTTGAGTCTTGCTGAGTCTTATTATGCTAAAACAAAGCAGATTTTTAACGGCATTTCAACAAGACAGGAATCCACTCATTCAACTTAACCAAGATAACATCGAAAACACAGAGAAACGACGTACTATGCCCCCTACCTTGCCAACCGAAAACGCAACAATACAACAGAAAAAACATTCCAAACTGTAAACAAACGAATTTTCAGTTTCCTGATTGAGCGAAGATATTTAAAAACAACTCATCGCCTAGAGGAATACGCGGAAAGACAGGTGACCTCTGCACTGACCCGCAAGTGTCACACCACACTAACAGAGAGAGTCACGTATTCTATTTTTGTTGTGTGATTTGAGATAAAAACTTGGTGGAAAGTTAAAAAGAAAAAAAAAACTTGCAACAGATAGCTAGTAGTTTGTTGGATTACATGTTAGCACAAGCTCCACAAAGGAGTTTTTACGGCGCGGTAATTTCGCAATGTACGTGCTGTTGTAATTTTACTACTACTTTAATTACAGCTCATG
The DNA here is from genome assembly GCA_964017195.1 of Siderastrea radians. Lineage (NCBI taxonomy): Eukaryota > Metazoa > Cnidaria > Anthozoa > Scleractinia > Rhizangiidae > Siderastrea > Siderastrea radians. The sequence goes on along the minus strand of OZ024900.1, from coordinate 7,091,812 downwards.
AAATAAAATAAATATTGCAGTAAGTTACATTCACAGTGTCTAAGTACTGATATATGGCGTTGTGTAGTTTTTCCACTCTTCTGGAGAGGGTTACTGTCTGTGGATTAAGTAGTTGTTACCCAGGCCACGTTGAAGTTGTTTCCCTAAAAGAATGCACAAGACACATCTCGCGGCATCTTCAATTGCACGGACTAAGTGCAGATAAAGCGGTTGACAGTGAATTCAAGTTGTTGTTAGCCCGAGCAGGTAATGTCATTGCATTTTGTTCTAGAATTACTGTGTTCCACTCGGCACTCGGCGTCCCTGCAGAGTCGCGCCACTCCCGTGCCCACGGGCGCCCGGGCGCGGGTGGGGGTGGCAGGGAAGGCGCAGTGGTGAGAGCACTCGCCTTCCACCAATGTGGCCCGGGTTCGATTCCCGGTCCCGGTGTCATATGTGGGTTGAGTTTGTTGTTCGTTCTCGTCCTTGCTCCGAGGGTTTTCCTCCCTCCATAAAAACCAACATTTCCAAAATCCAATTCGACCTGGACGTAGGGCCATAAGAGAGACACAGTTTGACTGTAATTATGCACCCTACTGAAATAAAGTGTATTTATTTATTTTTATTTTGACCAATGTTTGGGTGTAGGGGTGACGCTGCGGGTTTGACACCCTGGCCCTTTTTAGGACAGAAAAACGAAATGGAATGTCGATCGTACTGGCCATACCCGGTTGGGGAAGACGGGCATAAAATTATACCATGCTTAGGGACAGAGACCAAAAACCGTATCCTGTCTAGCGGCAAACCCGAGTATAGTCCACATAAGGGAGTAACCCTCCCTTCTGGGCGGGGGGAGGGGGCTGGTGGTGCCATGTTTGGCATGACGATAGCACGATGTAATTTCAGACGCCGAAAATTACACTTCAATGCAATCTTCCTTGGTAGCAGTTCGAGCGAGCGAGACCCAGAAGCCACGCAGGCCCGTGCGAGAACTCGCCCATATAATACCTTTTCTCGCTTTGTCATTTTAGTTAGCTCGTTTTTGGTTTTTGCGTCATGGGGTTGAAAGCTTAAGACTCTTCTACTGAAAAAGTGCCTAAATAACCAGAAATCAAAGATAAATATACTTTGAACTCTAGGCTTCCAACCTCATGACGCAAAAACCAAATAGCAAAGCGAGAAAGGGTATCGTGTGGGTATCGTGTGGGCGAGCCGCGTGTCTTCCGCGTCTCGCTCGCTCAAACTGCTGCCCAGGAAGATTACATCAGGGGACGTTCAATAATCACATCGTGCTATCGTCGAAGACTATTGTGCTACAGTTGAGCGAGTTAAGGCTAAGTACAACAATAACATTACCTACCGCTTTAGCTGCACTTAGTCCGTGCAATTGAAGATGCCGCGAGATGTGTCTTGTGCATTCTTTTAGGGAAACAACTTCAACGTGGCCTGGGTAACAACTGCTTAATCCACAGGCAGTAACCCTCTCCAGAAGAGTGGAAAAACTACACAACGCCATATATCAGTACTTACACACTGTGAATGTAACTTACTGCAATATTTATTTTATTTCATGAGCTGTAATTAAATTAGTAGTAAAATTACAACAGCACGTACATTGCGAAATTACCGCGCCGTAAAAACTCCTTTGTGGAGCTTGTGCTAACATGTAATCCAACAAACTACTAGCTATCTGTTGCAAGTTTTTTTTTTTCTTTTTAACTTTCCACCAAGTTTTTATCTCAAATCACACAACAAAAATAGAATACGTGACTCTCTCTGTTAGTGTGGTGTGACACGTGCGGATCAGTGCAGAGGTCACCTGTCTTTCCGCGTATTCCTCTAGGCGATGAGTTGTTTTTAAATATCTTCGCTCAATCAGGAAACTGAAAATTCGTTTGTTTACAGTTTGGAACGTTTTTCTGTTGTATTGTTGCGTTTTCGGTTGGCAAGGTAGGGGGCATAGTACGTCGTTTCTCTGTGTTTTCGATGTTATCTTGGTTAAGTTGAATGAGTGGATTCCTGTCTTGTTGAAATGCCGTTAAAAATCTGCTTTGTTTTAGCATAATAAGACTCAGCAAGACTCAAGAAAGCAGAACTTTCTTTCAAAGATCAGGAAAAACATTGTGCGTGCACGTGTAACTAATGTGTAACTAATGGTGAGCCTATCTTAAACGACCTTTGTAATTGTTAGCAGTATTCCAGGAATTAAATCTGTAATTTGCATATAATTCTACCCGCTCAGATCACTAAACAGTAAAAATTTGCTGACGGGGAAGTATTTGATTCCCAAAGCTGTAACTTTCCTGGTGAAAAGTACAATGACAGAGCTTTCTTTCTGTGTAGTCTTAATCATTGAACGATACAGACCAGATGCCGTTTTAAGCGGCCGAAGTTGGCCTTCACTTTACCTTGTGAGAAACAAGGTTAAGAGCGGCTCGATAAAAACGCCGCTTGAAAATGTTCGAAACCAAACATTGTCAAATTTATTACACAGTTTTAAAGTAGAAAGGTTAAATAATGTTCGTGGTTTGTTTCGTTTTAAAAGAATCTTTTTTACGCTCTCACCGGCTTCCTAAAGTTGAGCGAGAATTTGAGCCGTTTAGAGACCCTAAAACCGCCATTTTATGCATTTTTCGAACTTTTTAAATTTTCGTCCGTTAAATAACTCGTTGGAACTTTGGATTATTTTTTCTTGAATTAGCTTACCCAAAGGGATGTTTTGGCAAAATAAAAAAAAATTCGATTTGTTGTGAGTGTCTTTCGATTCTCGATATTCTCAGAAAATGGATCACTTCCGGCCTTCCGTTAACTGTGCATCCTGGGGGGGGGGGGGAGGGGGGGAAGAAGCTCTCCGTTTAGATAAGCTGTACAGGTTTGAGATGGGTACTGTTTTCAATCGAAACTGATTCTTTCTTTCGAGGCGGATCTGTTTTAGCCAGGCTTAATTGAAACAGCGTCAGCTGTAGTTGGTAAAATTGTACCAAATATGGTGTGAAAATACAGCCAGAATTTCTGATAACTGGTTCGCACACTGACTAATTCAAAACTTTCCCCCACATCCCCTCCCCCCGAGCAAGTACAGCATACGTGATCGATCCTAGTGACGTATAAGCTACGCAAGCAAACTTAACCGGATGTGATAAAGACAAAGAAAACAAATATCATTTCTATTTAAAACAACAGGTTATCAAGACTATAAAAGCTCAGTTGAGGTAATTATTGATCGCAAGCTGAAGACTTAAAAGTGCAGTTGTTAGCCAGTACAAGGTAATCTAAAGATAAGTTAAGTTTTATTCCTTTCTGAATAATCTTTTGCACGAAACCACACTCTCTCTAGCTACAGTTTAATGCATCTCCCGCGTTGCGTGACCAGCCAAAAAAACCAACAGCGTAAGAACGTTTACCAGCCTAGCTAGCCATGCCAATTTACCTGATAAGAAATGATAAAGCACCTGAGAGATACTGTTCCACAGTGTAGAGTGATTGCAAAGAGCAAAGACTCGTTTGTTAAATATAAATAATTATGTTCGGGATATATATAAATTATCCTTTAAATGAAAATGGTCAGTGTTTTTACTCAGCTCCCGAGGGGGGGTGGGGAGGGAGGCTTCCAGTGTACTTAAGGGTAAATAGCCGGGAAGATCATCATTTCGTATATGAAAGGCTCACAAAATTGGCTGCAAAGTGAGAGAGATGTCGGCTAAAGCTAATGATAAGTGTATAAAAGGGTACCAAATTTTGGCAGACATAACAACACGAAACACATGAAAGCTTGCAGCCTTTGAGCAACTGAGTCAGAAGGACTGAAAGTCCGAGAAAAATGTGGCGATCATACTAGAGGAAATTCTATTGTTTTGGCCAGGAGCCATAATCGGGGACGGAGACCGTAACTGAATACCATTTTCAGTGATGGGGCTGGCCCCATCGAAAAAGACAAATGTGCTATTTTTAGAAAAAATTGCGCCATCGCGCGCGTGAAACACGCGTGTATGTTGCGAGGATGCCGCGCAAAGAAAAAACAAACAAAATGGCGTCGGAAATTACCTTCGTTGGAGATGAAGAAATCCAGTTTTTGTCATCAGTGACAATTCCAAATCTAAGGCAAGCCCTTGAGGAGAACTTTTTGGATAGTGACTCTGGATATGAGTATTGTACAAGTGATTCCGATGATGGCAGTGAGAATATTTTAGAAAAATCCTGTAGCGAAGATGCGTCGGACATGTCGGACGAGGATTTCCCCTTTAGACGGAACAAACGTTTTGCGGGCCAAAAAGGCGTCGAACGACGAAAAAATCAGTTGAAGGCGAATCAGGCAGGAAAAGGGATAATACATCCCGAAAATGTATTTCCTCTGAGGACGTACAGAGATTGAAGGGCAGCCGCAAAGACTGTAAAATGATTTTCCAAGCACGTTGTGAAGAAAGGTAACGCACTGATAAATCGTTGTCACTATTTCCCCAGCAAGAAAAATAGTAACATAGATTCAAATACCGAATCAGTAAAGAAAACGTTTGCCGAGATTTCGCAGCGTATGTTTTCTGAAATAATGCCCGCCTTTACCGAAATGACCGAAATGTTTATAATGAAGACAAAGAATAGTGAAAAGCGCGCTTTGTTTTCAATCAAATACTCTCGCGGTGCGTTATCAATCGTCGACAAAATAGAGAACTGGAAAAACACCAAGAAAAAAACTACTTCCGTCGATGAGAAGGAGAAAGATGAAGTGAAACTTTATGCTGCCCTAGTACTGACTATGACTTACTGGGTAATTTACGAACCTAGAAGGGATACATAGCGCAGTGGACATGGCAAGGGTTTCAACGACAGAGTGAGCTTGATTTTTTTCTCCACCAGCAACCCGGCGAGAAAAATCACTTTGTATCGAAGCAAAATTAAGGAGAAATTACAACTGAACGTCACTGAGACACAAATGCTTGATTTCTTAGGACGAACAGAAACTGTAGAAATAGAAATATAAGCATTTAGCGCTGTGTTTACAATTTCTTTCATCGTCAACTCAATCACTTGTTCTTAAAATTTCACAATCAGTAGGTTTTATACGGAAGGCTTTGAGTCGGAAATATCGAGACAAGACAAAATAAGCACAGTAAAATAGGAAAGAAGCATTTAATAAAAATTGTCACACTTTTATGGCGAGTCAGTACAAAAATCAGGCAGCAGTCTGAACAAAAAGCATTAGACAAATTCAGTACCAGAAAAGGCGACACTTTTTCGCTATACCACGCAAAATTGACACTGGTTTACCTGTACTCGTTGTGGCTCTATCTGTGTTCCCTTGAGCAGCTCCAGACATTTAGACACTTAGACATTTAGACATTTAGACGTTGAATCGCTTTCACAGTTGTTTGAGTGTTGTTTTTACCATTCCGTCCGCGGGCTCTAAACTGAGAACAATTGCGTTTTGTGGTTTGCGTTTAAAAAGTAAGATGGTGAATTCTAATGTTCCTCACCTCCGTAGTCTTGTTTCAGTGAGCTGCATAGAAATTATCGTTCAAGCTTGATTATTAATTCTGCCTTCAGTTCGATCAAACAAACACATGATGGCTCCGTTGTCAGCGTTGTGCGAACGGAGCGATTACAAACTCTTTCATTTGAACTCCAGCAGCCATAACGGTGAGATCGTACAGCTTCAATCCGCTTTGAACGACGATTCCAACAATTCTCAGGAAAACTCAAACACGTGCCACATTTCAGAGCCCATAATTGGAAGATTTTTCCCAAACCTTGTGCTTGTACGTTCACTTTGGAGCAGTTTCATTGATTCATTCAGCTCCGCAAAGAAACGCTGCAACACTTCGCAAGGTTTTGGCGCCTTTTTCGGTCAGTCATGTGATCGCGATCGATTCCTGTTCCCTTTTATCTCGGAGTTTCTCTCTTTTTTTTTCTCTTTCTCGATTTCATAGCAATTAGCGATTGCGTTTTTAATAATAAAAACCATTATGTACTCGGGCATACTGGATATCAAATAATTATAACCATCTTGGTCATATCCACGTTGAACGCAAATTTGCGTGTAGCCACGCGCGTTTATGACGTTGAGGGTGGCGCAATTTTTTCTAAAAATAGCACATTTGTCTTTTTCGATGGGGCCGCGTGGACCCCGCGCTTACGGTCTCCGTCCCCGATTATGGCTCCTGTTTTGGCTTAACCTTGAGATATAAGAAAGGGGTGTAATTTTGCTCTAGTTATATGAAAGGGGTGCCATTTTGGTAAAAATTAGTAGCGGAGCTCGCGGAGCACCATGGGTAAGAAAATTTGGTAACCCGTTGATCCGAAAAATTTTGGTTCTGACGTCAGCGTCCGTCCGTCCGTCCGTCCGTCCGTCCGTAAGACTCTGGGGGAGGGTGACGGGAGTCCCAAGACAGCCTGACCGGGGGAGGAGGAATGACACTTTTTCTTGTAGCTGAAGTAAACAACATGGCGGCTGGTTCGTCGTACGGTCGTCTTTCAATACGATAATTGTAATACATTCTTGGAATGAAGACTTGTAGCAGTTCATCACGAAAAGGAAGAGGATTGCTATAATCTCGATGGCGCATATAGAAGATACTGGAGAGCTTGAAGGCAAGAAATCCTTGTTCGCGGACATACTTGTTTTTTTCAAAGCTAAGGAGATCTGGAAAGAACCCGGCGACTTTTGTTTAGATTTTCAAGGCCTTCTTTCAGTTCAGTGGTAAAGTAAATTATAGATTTGAGTGTGGATTTACATTGTAAAAATTGTTTAATTGAGCGACTTTACAGGTTTAGTAAATTACGGTAATTTTCTTGAAATGTTTTAAAAACTTGTTTAAAAATAGCTCGTAGTTCCCGTTTGCCGGCTTGCGAGTACCCTTCACTCGAGGGGAAAATTGAATGCAGTTTGCTTTCCTAGGCAAACGAATGCTTCGTATGTGAATGTCATTTCATGTTTTTGAAGGTTTCTTGTCCTTTTTCTGTGTTTATGCATTAAAGGAATTTTCATTAGTGAGCAATCTGATATTTAGGCTTCAGTTAACTTAAGCTTAATTAAGCTCAATTTCCTTTTGAACTTTAGTGCGTAATTTTCAATATTTTTCTTAGAGGAATTCTACTGTATTTTATTCGAAAAGTGGAAATCGTGACTAGTTCTAGACTGAGTCTGTGTTGTTTTTTCAATGTAGGTTGTTTTTCTTCGGCGACGCGTATTGGCTTGTTTTGACTAATTCGTATTTATCGTATTTATTTAGTATTCAACACCTGAAGAGTCGCTCTGTCGTCATTTTTAAGTTTATAGTCTTAGTGTAAAGCTCCTTATGTTTTTTGTTCAGTTGTGGAATATTTTATCTTCCTTATATTGTTATATTTTTTAGCTTCTCCATATGAAGTGAATGACATTTCTGTCCCAATTTAGCGACTAAACTTAGACTCGCCGTTTCAGTGAGTGAGTTCAGTGTGGCATGTTTTCGTGATCGTTTTGTTTTTTGTTAAACCGCTAAGCCATTTCATTGTGTGTTTAGTTACAGATCGAAATGAAATCTTTATTTAAGTAACTACTAGAAATAGTGTTCACTATAGCTGCCCCCGTTTTTGATACCCTGTTTATTAGATGTGTATTGAATACAAAGACTGTTTATACTACTGCTGAAAAGTTAACGTTTCAACCATTTTATTGAAGTTAACATCCATGTAAGTTGTCAACGTATTTATCTTTAAATTTTAGAGTGTAATATATTATAACCATATGGTACTGAAGCGAGATTTTGTGTAACAGCAACATATTGTATGGTATTAAATTTGTGATACTTTTGAAAAAAACAGGTCAACAGAAATTATTACAACAATAACCAAACTTGCAACAATGTATTTGTAGACAATATAATGATCTGCAATCTATTTAGCCATAAACCAGTCAATATAAAGCCATTACAACTATGCAATAAATATTTGTGTAACTGGAACGTTTTGTATGTTAATAAATTTGTGAAATTTTTGGGGAAAAACATTACCAATAATCATTACAACAACAATAATCAAATTTGCCACAATGTATTGGCACAAAATATAAATATCTGCAATCTAAATATTCATAAACGGCATCAATGTATTACAACTATGCAATTAATATGCTGTGTAACAGGAATCTATTGTACATGAATCATAATGAATTTGTAATTTTAAGAAAACAAGTCCAATAACAAAACTTGCAAGAATGTCTTGTTAGAAAATATTGACTTATTATCTACAATCTATTTTTTCATACACTACTCAATATAAATATATATTTCAACTATATAATCAATATTTGCCTAACTGGAACGTTTTGTATGTCAAGAAAAAACACTATTGTCTGACAACACTATTTTTACCACAGTTAGCTGTTCACTTTTACTGTGATTGAAGATGTGGTATGGGTTTTCATACCAATAACAAGTTTGTTATTTGGGGAAAGCTGAAAATCAATGTTTTCCAGCAACAACAATTTCTCAGTGAGATCAGTAATATTGTCTTTATATTGCAAGACGTCTTCTTGTAGGAAATTCCCAATGATCTTGGGAAATGCTGTCACGGAAAAGGTCTTCTCCTGTTTCTCAAGATGGAAATTTATGTTGATTTCATTGCTCTGTTGCAATGTAGACAATGAACAATCTTTGAGCCAGGATTTTCACTAATTTTTTTGCGACAATCCTTGTTGTTGCACACTGGATATACAGTTGGATAGACGTTCATGACCTCTGGACAGCACAGCCAGTTTTGTTTGTCCTGTGATCGTTCGACATGGGAGATGTCCTGCTCTTTTGCTTTAGTAACTGTTGTGGTTACTGTGGTTGCAAGCCGTTTACCAAAATAGTGCTTCAGTTTGCAGTTGGTCACAGTGTAGAATTGCCCGTCTTCAATCTGCTGCATGTGGCTGTCCCAGACTGATAAGTTTATAGTTCCAGAAGGGTCTGTTAATTCAGCCTCTCTTACCATTTTAGTTGCGTTTTCCGGTTTCAGTGGTTCCCCAAGCCACTTAATGCACCCAGAAACAGTAAAATTTCCATTGTTGTGGGTTTTGAGAATTGTATCCACAGATGTTGATGTCGTTGATGCCAGTGGTTGGAATGGGAATTGAAGAGAGTGTGACGGAGCATCTTGTATAGCTGTCCCCTTGTTTAGAAATACCATGTTGCTTGGTGTAACTTGGAGGTTGGACAGTTTTATTGGTTGCTGGGTTTGTAGCTTATTTAGAAACAATTGGCGCTTAGACGACTCCCCTCTTTGTACCATGACTCTAACAGATTGCGTTTCATCTTTTCCAGTTTGGAGTTGAATGTCAAAGTACAAGTTTTTGGTGCTTTTACTTTCCTGCATTTCCTGGACTGCTTGGATGTATCCAGTGAAATCTGATGAAGAAAAATATTTTGTGAATATATAACAAAATTCAGCACAAAAATTTAATGTGCAATATTTTATAGCTTGCAGTATTATTATATTCTAAATAATTTACCATGGTACAGTTTACTTAAATATTAACCCCTTTTTTAAGGAGTTTTATTTGTTTTCCCTAGGAAAAATGGAGGATGCCACTGTTGTTGTTTACATTGGTCATATCGATGTTGTACTATTGGTTTATGGTTAATAATGTTTAGTAGAGATGGGCATTAGCAATAGTAGACACTAACAGTAAGAATAAATTAGCAGTATTAATACATTGCATAACAGAGAAAAAACCTACTTGTTGTCGAGCTTGACAGAGGTCTTGAAGTTGGGGATTTGGGTGTGCCATACTTAGCCCTCTTTGTGGGACTCTGCCTGGCAGAATTATCCCTCTTTGTGGGACTTGGGCTGGCAGAATTATTCATCTGTTAAATAAGGGTTGAATGATTTGTACAAAGTAAGTTACCTTAATTAATTACACTGAAAAAAACATTTTAATATACATGTAATGTGTATATTTTACAACTTAAAGTGTAGAAGTTTTGTAGGTAATATTTACTTTTTTTGTATAGTACACATTTCAAAAGATGTAATGATGAACTTTCATTGCGATTTGTTTTTGTAATCATGCAAAGTCTTTTCTGCCAAAATGTTCAGCCTAGCTTCTTCTAACAATCTGAACTTATAATTTGATGTTTTCTTAATGGACTGGAGTCTTTCTAAGCTCATTGGTTCAATTACAAGATCAGTAAGTTTACGTACTCTTGACAAGGCAACATAAGCTAGTCCTGCAACTTTTTCAGAAGGTCCTAAGTCTACCCACGATTTTTTAAGGGTGAGTCCTTGTGACTTATGAATGGTAATGGACCAAGCAAGTTTTAATGGCAGCTGCTGTCTTTCGAGATTTGTTCCATTTGTATCATTTATATGAGATGTTACTGGGAAATACGTAGATTTGATAAATATGGAAGAAACAAATGCGTAGAGATTTCCAGAAAAGTATCAACAGCACATGAATAAATACCAGGGTTAACAAAGACAGAATTCATAAAGTGCCCTCTTCGAATTGTAACCACCGACTTGTTTATCTTTGAGAGTGACATACTCTCGAAATTGATATAACAAAACTTTATATCTCTTTCCGACAATATCGATGCAACTCTGAGTTTTCAGTGTTTCAAACGTTTGAGTTGAGATTCATCATTCTGTTCTGACATAAGCTTACTTGCGATCTGTTGGATCGAGTCTGTCGACCCCGTTGCTGATTTGTGTCTGACAAACCAAATTTATTCATTACTGTTGATTGAATTCAAAGAAATCACTGAAGTGCAAAATACTCACCTTAAAATGCTTCTTGAAGATGGCGAAACGCAAACTCGTAGATGCAAGATCTTCAAACTAAGCTGCAAGATGCTGCTAGAAGATGGCGAAGATCGAAGGTGACGAAACGCGACCTCGTGGTTTCAAATACCCGACACCACCGTGCGCGCTTGCTAAAATATTACCCGAGACGACCGTGCGCGCCTGGTTTCGTCAAATCGAGAACGCTTCGCCCAATACAAACACATTTCTTACTTTTTCAACAACAAATATTCTTTGTCCTTGTATGTATACACCCGGGGACTTCTAGGGTGCCTCCTCGGGTTTTGGCCTCTGGGCCAAAACCCTGCGGGGGCAATAAGCAAAGCATTTCTCGGTTTAAGTCTACATGTATTTTGTCTAAAATGAGACTCTAAAACCTTCCTAAAATTTAATAGTTCAGGGTGTATTCTTGAAAGCGCCCGATTAATACTTCGCGGTTGAAAAACTTGTGCCATTTTCTCTTGATAATTATACGTGTGCTTCAAAGTTTCCGAAAACATTTTTTGGAGAATTTTTGCCAGTAAACGGTTTGATGCCGGGAAAATATTATTTATTTTAGCAAGATAGATTTCGAGAAATGCTTCATGGTTAACAGAACTAAGCAGCCAGAGGGATGCATTGGAATCAGTGAGAAATGTGTATTTCCATGGAAAAGTCTTTAAGTGGGTTTTCTTTAGCAATTGTAGTTTTATAGGTACTCTTCTTGAACTCTATAAGCTAGCTTTCGAAAGAATGCTACAAGAAAAGCTGTCGGTGAAAGTCGTACTGAAGTCTTCTCTTTGATGAAAAATAAGCCAGCTCACAGTTTCCTCAGCGGTCCGCATGTTTTCCTTTCCTGTTTTTCACCTCTTGGGGAATAATTGCACAACTAAAATTTACTGTATTTTACGGGCCAATTAGCATGAAAGAGAGGCATGGAGCTCCGCTTTTAGGCTCGGCTAAATCTATATATTATATTTAAGGGTTTGAGCATGGGACTCGGGTCAATCGGACGATACACGGTGCGCGTTTTATGATAGAGTAGCGAGAGCCCGAAATTAAGGCTGCGATAGAAAATAAATATTATCCTTGCCTTCTTCTTCTGTGTATAACAGGTGTGCTCTCTTCCGCGTAAGATGTCTTGGGATAGCTATATTGAAAACCTTATCGCACAAACCAAGGATGCCAGTGGCAATACACATTGCGACAAGGCCTGTATAATTTCGTTGGACGGAGGAGCTAAATGGACCACAGATGATCACCCAAATGCATATAAGGTAACTTGTTTTGCAGACTCGGCTGCAATACATCGGCTATAGCAGTCCCTGCTAGAAAGGTTTATTTGTATAATTTGGCCCTCAGCAGTGATAAACATTTTGTGCCTGAACCCGGCATCAAACGTCCTTAGCTGACCTGTGATCAGGTTTCTCGCTAAGGAGCCTTATATACACAAGCTAGTCGTAAGCCCCCGAAATCGCTGATGTTGTGACGACAAGAGGAAAAATTAAAAATTAAAAAAAAAAAAGACACGTCGTCTTCATTTAATTGTAGCGTGCGTTTCCTTCAGGCTATTTACAACATTTTCCGTATTTTGAACTTCTCTTGAGGAAGCAGTGTAAGTCAGATAGGGGCTGCAACCAGTTAATTCTCCTCATTGAGTCTAGAGCCTCTTATGAGACGTAATGTTCATTCTTTCCTTTTCCCAGATACCTCCATATACCACATCAAGAATAGCCAAGTGTTTTAAGAGTAAGGATTTTACAGACTTCAAACCCGGTATTTTTTTAGATGAAAGGTATCAGTTCTTGCAAGTGCACGACGACAAGTTTGTTATTGGGAAAAGAGGTGGTGAAGGTGCAGTAGCTATGCAAGCCAGTAAAACAGCAATTGTTATAGCACACTGCCCCGACGGGGGTAACCTAGGCAACACCAGTAAGGGAGTAGCTGTTGTTGCAGATTATCTTGAATCTATGAACATGTAAAGAATTGCCAACACTTTGGCGATAAGATGAAAAAGACGACAAGAAGACAGAAATGTTTAACGGATATATACCCCCTGTAATACGAATTCTGGGAGAGCAAAGCCATCTTAAAGTTATTCAGTTAGCTTCTAAATCTTTTACTTTTTTGCACACCAAAACCCCTTGACTCAGTTAATTTATTGTCCATATTCAGTGTCATTTTGAGCTCGTGAATTCTTGGGTGGGAAACTAAATTTAGTCGATGTGAATTCAAGACGGGTGCCTGGCACAAGATAAGTCGTTACTATCGAGTCCACCAAACAACCGATCAACAAACTGAAGAGGGGGATGTGCTAGTTGTTGATACTGATTTTAAGAAAGATAATTCTTTTTGAACCAAGATATTGCTCGGCTTGTTACTTCACCAAGTATGGTCTGCTGTACGTAGAAGAAGAGGACTTTTGCTAATTATAACTTTGCCTTTGGTTAGAAACATTCTGCCTACCCACGTATTGTAAAAGGCGATGTTTTTCAACCGAAATAAATTCACTGAATGTAGCGAGGTATGGCCAGCTTCAATACATTTTTTTTGCAAACAGATGTATATTATGGCGCCGAATGACTCCCTAACCTACCTACGAAATCGCTATAAGCAGATTGCTGACAATGCCAGCTGATGTTTTAAAAGAGAATTCCAGTTTCAGTTCCAAAATTCCAGACAATTCATCCCTACATCAGCAGTGCTTTTGCCTGCATTTTTACAATTGTTTTAACTCTCCTTACCACACTCTCACACCCTCCCCCCAGAGAGAACACGCAAGAATATTCCAGTTCATTTTCATTCGTTTATTAATGTCTATTACACAAGGAACTAATGCCTTTAATGACCTCTACTGATGCACAGGATACCTAACCGTTTCATTTTTCTACAAAGAAAGAAAAAGAGGTGTTAGTATTCATATTTGTAGCATGATTTTGTAACCAAGTTGGCTGCAAAATGTGAAAGAAAAATGACAAAATGAACAAAATTGATCACTAATTAGTGTATTGTGAATATTCCGAGTTACGACCAATTTCCCTCACGGAGACGGGGATGTTATATTTCTTTTGTCATTTAGAAGATTGCAAGGCTTCCTAGAGGGTGTGGCTCAGGAGAAGGAGGAGTGCTCACTATAAAATTAAAATCTATATGCTATTATATCTATAATTATTAGCCATAAAATCTATAATCTTGGTGCATGCATTTATAAAAGACACTTTTTTGAAGACATCTCTCGAAAAATAACAAAGGAGATTTCGCACAGGCTATTGGTGAACGAGTTGTTGATTTTAAATCACCACTGAGTCATAGAAAAGATTCAAGTCTTAATGGCGTGACAATTGGCGTGAAATAGCCCATTAGTAACAAAAGAGTGAGTGGAGAGATCCTCTTGTCTAACAACGGCAAAAATTCTCGACCGTGAATCGAGATGGCATGAGCCTTGAAGTGGAATTATCAAGTACATGTGATCAGGCTTCTTCTAGATGACTAGATCAATTTTACTAGTTTACGCTAATTAGCACGGGCGGAAACGGGTGGTTGGCCTGAGCACGTTTACGTCAAATTTCTTGGCGATTGCTACATTTTGTTATAGCTTATTCCTATTAATTGGACGTAATTATTGCGAGACCTATTCATGGTACGATCTACAACTAATTAAAACACCGTAAAAATTGCCCTACTTCACCCCGGGGGGGAAACTCCCTTATATGGCCTATACGGGGACAGGGTATGGGTTTTCGCCTCTCTGTCCTGAAAAGGGTATATAATTTTTATGCGAGTCTGTCCTTAACAGGGTATGGTTGCACAGTTGTCGTTGTTAAATATGGCTCAGATTGGAGCCGTCTGCTGGTCTTTAACACGTTAAAATTTTGTAAACATTGACAAGAGAGGGTGTATTTTGTAATTTTTCCTAAACACATGCAAACAGGGAGCTAAAATGAAGTGTGTTGTCTTACACATGGTTGGAAGTTTAGGGTTCTTTTGTTCTAAACATGGTCAGGGTTTCAGATCCTCGGCAGCACCCCTACACCCAAACATAGGCCAAGTGCCCCCCCCCCCCCAGGGGGACTTTCGACCTTGTCAGTTATTTCTTACCTGGTACCGGATCCACACACATTTTCCCACAACCAACAAAACAGCATTTATTGGGTCCACCGCAATCACCATCGGTTGAACAACTGCTCGCACAGCCTTGAAAGTTTAAGTTAGGGCATTTTCCTGGCTTGTAGTTTGGAACTGAAAACATTAATAGCATAGCAGAGTAAGAGAACTGCGAGTATAGCCGCGCTGCCGAGTGCTTAAGGAAGTCCCGCTGTGACAGCTAGCTGGAGTTGTTTCACGGTACTTCCGGATACAACGCTCCTCAACCTCGCTTGTTAATAACCAGCTGCTCTAGGATAAATGATATGGGGGTGAATAAAGGAAAGTCCGACACAAGGAACGCACAATTGTAGACGAGAGTTACGGTCAGCTGGTCAGAGACCCTTACGGCGATGTATTCTCAACCTCTCCCAACCTGCTTACGATAATATATTCCTATGGGTACCTTTCTTTCTTTCTTTCTTTCTTTCTTTCTTTTTTCTTTCTTTCTTTTTTTCTCTCTTTCTTTCATTTACAAAGAAGAGCTTTCACTTAGCATTTCCACTTTCAACCTCTGTCTTCTGTCTAGCAGCTTTTGCACCGCACACTGGAAACGTTTCTCTGAACTGTCTGAATAGATAGTGTGCATTTTTTTAGGAACCACCTGCCAGATGGGATTTTTATCAATGATATTTTCAATTTGAGTTTTTTTTTGTGACGATTTAATGCTTGGCCCTTCTAAGTAAAGAATGAGAATTACTGTTAATTATCGTTACAGGGAGTGGGAACTGTTACCTTCACTTTTCTTATTCTAGACTAAAGTAGTTCTTCCTGCTGTAATAAGGTATTACCTTCCACGCAATATTGGCCACAGGGATGGGGACAACACTTTTCACGTTCTTTACAATCAGCTTTGGAGTGGCAACGATCAACGTATGATCGACAAATGACGTTAAAGAACGGCTTAGGACATCCACCATCATTGGATCCATTGAGATCGATGATCCCGCCGAAACCTGCAAGCAAACAATGTGTTCAAACTAAAGTTTCCGAAGCTTAGAAATATCACTTGGGAAATGTCACTAAACTTTGTCCCCTTTTAGTGACGTGACGCATTTTGGCCTGTGGCAAACAAGCGAATTAACAAACTGACGTCAGTTTTTTATGCGTCTGTCCTCTTATTGATGATAAATTTCGACATAACATTGTCAAAGTGTTGTAGCTCCACGAGCCGCAGCCGTAAGACAAACGACAAACAAAGCTATTATTACTTTACTTTTCAAGAATTTTACTTAAGATCAGCTCCGGTGGACTTTAGTTCGAGGCTTTACTCCTCTCCAGCTAGCTGATAATTTTGCAATAATAGAGGCAAACAGATTAAGCTTTTGAATCCAGCTAGAAAGCATGCGAAAAAAAGAAACTTAGTTTTGTAGAGGTCACCATGTAAGGGTGTGGTGTGTCGGAGCCGTTTCTTCACACCCCTGAAGATCGTCTGCGTTTATTTCTTTTCCTGACTGTTTATTCCTTGATCACGTTTGATGTTACCTTTTTACGTTCCCGAAAATACGAAAACAGACAGCCACTTACGCATCAGCATAAAAGACTTCTGCTTTTGGAAACCCCAGAAAATCAGAGAAAATCGGCCGGTACGTGGCTTTGCTTCCGAGATTTTGTTTCTTTATCCTCAGCTTAGGTAATTCTTGTTCGAGTGTATAGTTATGACAAACACACAGCAAGATATTTTTTATGCCGCACCTGACTTCTATAATCAGCTCCTAGACAGTCTTCTCCTTGTCGAATAGACATGAAATTTGTAACAATTATTGGTCTTGGATTAAACATTAGGGTGGTTTACTTTTTTTTAAAATTGATGTTTCCATGAAATGATAAACGAAAATTCTCAAAAACAGTAAAATTGAAATTTTGCGCTATCCACATTTCGCTGTGAAAAGCTAATACCGACGTCTTAATAAAACTGTGGTGTATGGCAAACAAAATACACAAGGAATACAAAAAATTTCGCATGTTTGGTTTATAATAAATAAATAGTAGAAATATAAGGTTTGAAACCTTATATTTTTTTGCATCGAAATAGTAAACGTACCGAAAAATAATCCATGCTTTGAGCCAAGTTTACCAGGAGATACTCCCTTACCACCTGAACGTCTTTTTCCTTTTGCCTTTTTCTTTTATCTATTTTTTAGTTTAATTTTGCACCTTCGTCAGTGTTTCAGCAAAAGTCATCTCTTTGCCCCTTCCTGGTGTTTTATACCAGAGCTACCCAGAGCAAGCATGTACAGGGATTTGTGACTCTTTTTATACATCTAGTTTGGTTAATAACATCACAAAAAAATTGTTCGTGTTGTCACAGCTATTCACCATAATCAATGGTGATGATTTGAAATCACATTTTTGGCTAATTACCTCGCCTTTGCCTGATGTAGGTAGACATGGCACTCTCCTACAGAAAAAAAGGTTACAATCGTTAGTCATACTGTCTTTTCACTGGGGAAAAAGTAGCTATATTAATTCAAAGAAGTAAAAAATTATGGGCACACAATAAATCGTCTCCGTTGAATATGTGTTCGGAAGACCTTAATTGCCTCAGAAATTCAGGTCTAATTCTAAAGAAAAACTTAGTTTTCTTTGGTGAAAGTAAGCTCGAAATTTTTAAGAAAGCAAAATAAGGTAAACTAAGCATTTCCGGGAACCCCATAAGCATCTCAGAAATTCGAGGGATAATATTCGGCTCCGTAAAATTGCTGCTAAATAAACTTTCAGTTAAAGCAATCTGAAAAGCTCAAGAGACCCATGAAACATATTGGAAAGCAGAAGATGGCATTTATATATACATAAACTGGAGTGATACTTACATTCCAAAAAGTGCAAACGATGAAGAATAATACAACGTTAAAGACGAAACGTCCCATGGCAGAGATCTTGGTAAAGAAACGATCAACCTATACAAAGGAACGAGACGGACAAAGCGTAACTTAGTGACAATTGCTACCTTTTTTATGAGCAGAGTTTTTCAATTCTTAGTACCTTGTCTTACACCTTTGTCGATCTTAACCCGATTTCTCCGTTACTGAGAGTTGATTAGAAGGTAAGATAAGTGACTTAGCTCTGAAAGTAATGAGAAACAGCAAACGTTGAAACAGCTTGGGTCAATACAGCTGAGTGAAGGGAGACAAAATTTACATATATCAACTAACACTACAGATTTCCTCCACACAAATAAGTTGTAAGTATACAGTAGAAGTACTTTCGTACGTGAGGCGATTTGTTTAAGTGTGTCTTTTATTTTTGATTTCTTTATAGCCTTTGTAATTTACTAATTTCATGTACATGTGGCAAAACTCGGACGTCGTGACCATTATGGTGTGGCCAAAAAATGTGGAAATTTTTGAACTGTCTTATTAACTTGTAACTTACCTTAATTGAGATATTAAATCTACATTAATATTTCATTTTTATTTTGACATTACCCACTTTAAAGGAGTTCAGAAAAATGGGAACGTGAGGAACCATCCGCGAGACACAATATATCCAGAAGTTTTTAAAATTACGTTAAGTAAACAAGATCAACTCCCATTAAATGTGGCTTCTTCATCTTTTAAAACTATTGATCTCTATCCCAATAAAATCGAGCGTACAATCTACTACATAACTTTTTTTGAAACAGTGTACTATTATATAACTTTATTCAAATAATAGTATATCGACAATTTAGTACGGCTCAACTGTTCTCAACATCAGTAGAGCGGTTTTCAAATGAGTGTCGTAAAACCAAAACCAAAGCAATTACTCTGACCAATCACAACAGGAACAAAACACAAAATGAACCAATCAGAAATCAAATCAAATACAAGCAATTGGCGCTAAGCGCGGGAAAACGCGTGCGAGCAAGTCACGATTGGTTTTGGTTTTACGCCTGATTGGTTGAGAAAGTGGCGCGAGTTTTTTTAACCAATCAGAGAGCCTAGTAATGCAAAACCAAAGCAAACACAACATTACTTTCGACACTCAATTGAAAACCGCTCTATTGAGATGATTAACGAATCACGGCAAACGAACAGCAGTGAATCTCCTTTTACGCTTTCTTTTGTTCCTACCTATATATCAGAGTTTAAGAGAAGGTTTAACTTAGAATCACGCAAAAAATAAATTCTTTGGAAAATTTCCCCTGCTACTACCTCGGTGATGGCTAATATTGCCTCACATTCTCTTTGCATCGTGAGGTAAGAAAGTAAAGGTTCATAACTGTATGAATAAATCAGATCGCTTCTACAGTGATTATATATATACAATGCCCGTGGATGTTATTTAGTTTAAGTAAAACAAAGGAACTACTATCCAGCGGTCCTGGTTTATTTTAATATCTCACAAAATAAAACTTGATCTTTTTTCCAGTTGTCAACTTGGACTTTTCTGCACGAGGAAGATAATCGTTCAGTTCCTATATTGGCCAGTAAACACAGCTTACTTCAAGTTCAACAACACTATTAATATTTGTACAAATTAAAAGCCTGAAAAACTGCACAAAAAGATAATTGTCTACCAGGGAAACGCCTTTTAGCTTTAGCATAAATATCGAGATTTGTCTACCTTCCTTTAAGCCATAAAGCACGGGCTTCAAGTTTTTCTGCACTGTCCGTAAGCGAATTTCGGAATTTCATATTCGATGACAATACAAGGCAAAATAACGGCAGTTGCAGCTAGGTGGTCGGTGATATCATAATAATATTGAGACTGATAATTGTAAAAACCTCTGGATGTACTTGTGTCTTGATAGTTTCTCAAGTTTCGATTTTTCTGAACTCCTTCAAAATGTATAATATCAAAATAAAAAGGAAATATTATTTAGGTTTTGTGTTTTAATTAACGTAAATTACAAGTTGTTAACAAGACAGTTTTAAAATTTCCACATTTTTTGGCCAAGCCATAATGGTCACGCCTTCCGAGGCTTCCATGTAAATTACAAAATTATAAAGTAAATTAAAGGTGAAAGGCTATAAAAATATCATATCATACTCTAACAAATTGTCTGAGCCGGACAAGAATGTACGTTTACAGTATACTTGCAATTTGTGTATGTGGAAAAATAGGAAATCAGTAGTGTTAGAATATGTAAATTTTGCCTCCCTTCACTCAGCTGTGTTAACTCAAGTTGTTTTAACGTTTGCTCTTTACCAATAATTTAAGGTGGCTCGCAACAGTTTTTTGGCCTTGGGATGTATCTTTTGAAATCGAAATTTCGCATAGAAGGGAAACTTCGATTTCCTGGATACTACACCATCTTTTCAACATATGACCAAAGTTTATTTTTCAGTGTTTTCTTGGCAACAGTTGTCACCATAGCAACGGTGATGGACAGCTCCTCATTTTAAAATTTTAAATAATGTCGATTATCTCGAAATCTAGTCAGACACTTGTACACAACTTGCATGCGAAATTAGAGAAAAATTTCAGTGTAAGACCGTTTTCGAGTAAATCATGAATCATTTTTTACGGGCTGGTTTTGGTCAGTCCCTAAATTTTCTCCAATATTTCAAGAAAAATAAAACTTGACAATTCCTCTTTGCAGTTTAAAGCTTTTTTGTGATAGCAAAACATTCTTAATGTACTTTGAGCTTCCAAGGTGGCTGCGATTTTACGACATTTCTATTTAAAAACTGCTAAAATGTAGCACAAATCAGTGAAAAAGTTCGTAATTTGCATAATTAGAAATATTTCAAAACTACACAACATTTGAAATTTATTTTTATGAAGTAGAATCTATGGCTTAGAAATCCCCTTCCCCTTCCCTGAGATGCTGAAAATGGTTTACACTTTGTTTTTGTTTTTCATATTCGATCACAAAAAAGGCAAAATAATGACAGTTGTAGCCACACGATGACATTAAAACAGTGAATAATATAAACGCGATCGATGATTAATGGGTGACATCAACAACTAATTGATGACCAAACATTTTGTGGCCTATCAATAAGTCACTGATTACTCATTGATTATAGGCAATAATCAATGACTAATCAGTTGATTACTCATTGATTACTTATCGATTACTCATTGATATCATTGATTTCATCGATTTGTTACCTCTGGCAGCATTGTATCCGGCAGGAACATGTGTACTTTTGCAAGTGAACGTAACCTTTTCTTCAGCATTTCAGGGTAGGCGGGAGGAGGTTTCTGAACCATGCATTCGTAAACTCACTCTCAAATTGTTTACAAGCTAAACGTTTTAACCGACAGATAAAAAGCCTACATTGACTTTTTTAAAAAGTGTCTTTTAGCCTGTTCCAGCAGGACAGTATCCGTACGGACTGTATCTTGGCACAAGGCAAGTCGTTACTGTCGAATCCACCAAACAATCGATCAACAAACTGAAGAGGGGGATTTGGTAATTGTTAATACTGAGTTTTAGAAAGATAATTCTTAATGAACCAAGATATCGCTTGCCTTATTACTTCATCGTGTGTGGTCTGTTGTACGTAGAAGAAGAAGACTTTAATTTCGCTAATTATTAATTTCTGTCTGCCCACGTATTGTCAAAGGCGATGCTTTTCAACTGAAACAAATTCACTGAATTACTGAATTTAGCGAGGTATGGTCAGCTGAAGTCAATTGCCGGTTTTCACTGTCACGCCGTCACAAAATAAATTTCAAACCATTCAATAACTGAAGCTAAGAATTTCAAATGTTACAATAGATTAATATATAAACAACTTCTCTAAGTCTTAGGTCTGTGCGGAACACCGTTTTTGAGTTATTCGCGGAAACGTTACACGCAAATTTATAGAGCTCTGTATGCAGACGCCATAGTAACTAATTCCCACCGAAGCCCTCACTCACAATCACCCCGGATATTCACAGCGGTCAAACGCAAAAAACAGCGCCACTTCCGGTTTTTCAGGGCCTTGAAGTTTGAATCAATTCAGAGTTTTACGAGCGCGAAGTTCGTATGAAAACGATACATAAAATGTCCCGATAAACCAAATTTCGCTCCGATAAAACTTGTGGATGCCAGTTACTTCATTCTGAACACATGCTCGAAGTAAAAAGCTTAAGTTTTCAGAAATAGCGTTAAGTTTTGCGGTTAAAGAGAAACTTTCGGCATTTCTCTGTATTTTCATTTGTGAAATTATGGCGGGAACTGCGCACGCGTCGTGCGTTAGACCGCTGTGAACCCCCGATTTTGTTAAGTTATGGGAACGAGGCGACTCCGGGAGTGAGAGGGAGCAAGAGCTCCAAGAAAGCAGGAGTACCAAATGAGTAAATTGTGCAAACTATTACATGTTACAAGATATCGGGAACGCCACAAGCTGTAAATCTACAATTAACCAAACACTTGATGAAAACCCGAGAGGTCATTAAACTGTTTATAGCTAGCAACGCATTCCTCGGACGTCTTTTCCCCAGTAGCGAGTTTACCCGCGGCAAGGACGGAAACCGGACTTGTAACCATCAATTCTTCGTGCAGATGATTATAATGGTCTAACATGGCAGGCGTTCGCCAACCAACATGCCGTGCTTTGTCTTGTTTGGGACCCCAAGTCACTCTAATGTGATAGAGCATCCGGAGGGTAGACTATGAGGGGATTCACCTTCATCAGTTCCTAGATCGCCAAGGTACCCCTTAAGGCGATTATAGGGCGAAGAACCAATAAAAGGCTCCTCTGATATTGCACTGTGCCTCGCTAGAGAGCGAAATAAAAACCCAGAAGAGATATCTACCTTGATTAATCGGAAAATATCCAAATAAAGCTTGAAACTGGAAACAGGACATACGATGGAATGGCGGGAAGACCGCACGCAAAAAGAATGAGCCGAACCGTCTCTAAGAGTTTTTCCAAAAGTATGATTAAAAAGCAATTCTGAAAAGTCCGGCTGGTATAAGACCTCCCTGGATTTGGCACGCCCTAAATCTGACGAACGAACCCCCGCATAAAAATCAATGCAAAAGAAGGCCAAATCTCTACTAAGCACATACAATAGGTTAGGAGGAGTATTGCAATTCCTAAGCTTTCACAAAATATTCTTCGCTATTCTAACAAGTTTGTCCTCAAAAAGGGGAACAGCTTTGTATGGTTGCACTCGCGCTTGCGCCTGCTCTTCCCTGACACTTTTAAGGTACTCTTTAATACACGGATACGAGGCTGGTTTTCCAATTCCTAGACGATCGTCCCATTCACCTCCCAACCCTTCCTGGATAAACAATAGCACGGATCGTCCCCACAAGACTGTCTACAGTTCCGGCCGCTAAACGCTTAGAGCAACGACAAGGCTTTGGTTGACGCTGTCCCAACTCAGGGCACGCGGAATCATGAACGACACTCTTTCCAAACATGTCTTTCCAAACCAAGAATTTTAAAGAAGGAAACGTTGAAGCCAAACTCTTAGCAACTGGAAGCACCGCCAAAAAACTAGAGAGCAACTTGTGCAGGGCTGATTTCTGACGCTCGTAACTCTTATTTGACTTTTGTTGCTGTAAATGATTCAATCTACGATCGATAGCGGCGAGATCAATATCCAATTTTGTCCAGGAAACAAGATCTGCTAAGACTTCGCTACGAAATCCGCACCTCTGACAAAATGAGTAGCTCTGGCTTGCAGTATTGGCCACCAATACGGGATACGAGTGAGCTTAGGCACAACAATTGTAAACGCAACTTCCCCGAGAAAACGGAGCACCGGTCCCACCATAACAAACGGGGGAAACACATACGCGTTTACAGCACAGGAAATTTGCTGTGCGAAAAGTTTGACACCATGTGAAGCGGGTGAGGCGAACGGGGTGCAGTGCTTTGGAGGTGCTCCAGAGGAGTCACGCTGAGCGTTAACATCACGAGCCATCAGGTCAACGGAGTGGGGCCCGAAAAGTGGTTCGAGCGCGGCCCAGCCATCCAAGGCCAGCATACAATCCTTATCAGAAAGAACTCTTGAATGGGCGTCAGCAGGATTATGCGCCGAAGGTATGTACTTGAGGTCTAAAGAGATGTTTTTCTTGAGCATGGTATGGTATAATATCTTCAGCGTGTCGCTAAACTCTTTGCTTTTCCCACCTTGCATCTCCCAGGATTGAATGAGGGCCATGGAATCAACGTGCACATCAAGACGACAATTCCTAACGATGGCGCTAGCCGATTGAATAGTGAAGGCCAAAGCGAGAGCTTCTTTAGCAGCAATGGACTTGTCCTTAATTATTGTTGTCGCTCCACAGACCGTGACATTCCAAAGGCGGACCATCGGGGTTCTCCACAACGCCCCCCCACGCGAACAGAGAAGCATCACTGCTCAATTTGACCACCATCTGCCGCTCATCTAACCAATACAAGCTTTGATTCCAGGAGTCGAGGAAACGCCAACATTCGATTTCAGCTTTAAGATCGCGTACTATTTTAATAGGACGAGGGGAACGCGCTGCCTTGGCTATAGCGCGGTAAATTTCACGAGCATAAAGCTTTGCCGCTGGGATAGCTATGCAGAAAGAAATTATCTTCTTGACTCACGCAGGCTAGCAAACTTCTCTTTCTTGTCATGGGGAAGAACGAAAGCCTGCAGATCTGAATCACATAGGAAAACCAAAAAACGGACTATTTTGGGGGGTAAAATAACGCATTTGTTAAGACCTATAAAGTATCCAAGAGAGAGCAGAAGGGTACAAACTATGAAAGTACCAGCCTGCGCCAGTTGGAGATTGGACCATTGAGAATGCGAGCTTTGAGGTAATCGAACTTGGCCTACGTGACGGTCATTGATATACTGGCCTCAAGGAACGCCAAACAAGCGAATTCTACTGGTAGCTGCCATTCCTATGATGTGGCCTTCCATCCGAAAGGAATAGTTCTATATGTAAAAAAACCAGCCTTTCCACGCCAGGCCAAAATACGTTGTACTCTCGGGCGATAACAGAACGTGGTCGTATCCGCTCTTGTCGTCAAAACCCGATTGGTTTTGACGACAAGAAACACATAACGAGGCAGGTTTGTCATGTAGTCGAGCAAAAGAGGAAGGTTCTTTATCCACAGGTTTAGGAAGCGCTCATCATGGCGCATTCGCGGCTTAGAAGGTTCAACGGTAATAGGCATTACAAGATGAGGCGGCGCCACTTCACCAATTTTGCCCCAAATTGAAAGAGACCCATTAGAAACGCGCTCCAAAATAATTGCACTAACAAAGTCTTCAAATTGCTCGCAAATCTTGCTATTAGGGAAGATTGCAGCCGGAGGAGAAGGAAGGTTGTAGAATTTCCCCTGAAAATCTCCCTTGAAGCGGACGAAAAAGTCAGACACCTTGACACCGTGAGAAACACCCCTGAGAGAAGAACCCAATCCCACTGCGGCAAGTGGGGGTGTATTTCCCTAGCCTTGAATGTTTTTGGATCGCGGAACAGAACCTGCGCGGGGGATGCGAAAACAGAACCACACGAAACCATTTCCAGCGAAGGGTTGGGGCCCGCCATGCGGGGTTTTTCCCCTTTCCAGTCACACCAATCGAGCTTAGCAGGCACCACTCTCTCGAGGTCAATTCTAAGCGAGGTCTTTTGAGTCCACAAAGGCCCTGGGAAAATACGAAAACTAGACTAAGGACACTAATAGTAACTAGGAAAGGGAAAAACCAACCGCACGGCAAGCCCCGAAATACCCCGTCTAAGACAGAGTGAAGGTTTTAGCTAACCCCTTCAGGACCAGCCGGAGGTTGGCAGAAAAAACACAAACGAACCAAGAAATATCCACAAGAGACAAGAAAGCAGTTTATTGGTCATGCAAAACTAACACAATACAATTACCGATAATGCGAAAAGTCACAAAAAACGCAATAAATTACTTGCGAGAAGCCAATGGGCAATGACACGCCAAGTGGCCAACTTTATTACACGATAAACAACTCCTCCTATCAAAATAAAAGGGGCCTGGGGTCCATCCACGACGATCCCGTCGCGAGCCAGAAATAGGGAACTTAAGCAAACAAGACGGCGACGGCTGACGAGAACGTCACAAAACAAAAGGTTTAATTAGCAAAACAATGACTCTGCACGTGCGATACAGGTTTTAGTACATTTCTTTGCCGTCCTCTGCAAAACAACAACGTGAAATGACGAAATTCAAAGTTTTAAGTAGAACGTGAACACACGGCAGTGAATTTTCTTTTTTCTACCTGAACTGTAACGCCGTCCTTACAGAGTCAGCTTCCGGATTGTTCGGCTTCATTAGACATATTGAACGAGTTGAAACTATCGCGAAGAAGTTACGAATATTTGGAAGTCATTTTTAAACTGACGTTTTCCTTGGCGTTGCCGTCGGGGTTGCTTAAGTTCCCTAATGCCACTGAGAGGGGGCCTGGGGGATGCCTCCTACCACGATGGGAAGAACGCCACTTTTTTTCATACTCGTTCATTTCTTTCTTCTTGCTTTTTCGACTTTTCCAAATTTGGTTTCTTTCTTTCTTTCTTTCTTTCTTTCTTTCTCCTCTCTTTCTGTCTTTCCTTCTTCTTTTTCCATCTTTGTTTCTTTTTTCCCCTTTTTTCTTCTTTCCTTCCCTCCTTCCTTCCTTCCTTCTCTCTTTTTCCTTTCCCTCTACTCTTTTTTTTCTGATAACACCTTCCTCTTCTCCAGTTTTTTTTAACCTTACTTTCCGCTACTTCCATCCTTTTCTTTTTTATTCTTCTTGTCCCCATCCTTTTTTTAAACTAATTGTTCCCCCCTCTCTCTCTTTTTGTTTTTTGCTCTCTCTTTTTGTCTATCGCTCTTTGCCATTCTTAACTTTTGTTTTAAAACTGTCCTCTTTTTTTTTTTAGAATTCAAAATCCATGACAAATAACAATCTAAATAAAAATTAGATAACTTAAAGGAGCAACAAACACGCGCAAGGGAGAAGAACAACTAATTAAAGCACCAAATAACAATGGCTGAACAAAACAAAGGGTGCTGTACGAAATAAGCAACGAGGACAAACAACAAACGCAATATAAAATACGAAAACTTTAAGTTAAAAATAACGTAAAGGACGAAATATTCCGACCAAATAAAGAAACAGGAAAAACTTAAAAGAATGCTGAAGCTAAATTCCCGTGGGGAAGAAGGAAAACACGCGGCGGCAAACAGTGCAAACTTGCGGGGAAAATATGAATGCAAAAAACCATCACACCCGAATTGAAGCAAAAGAGCGGCAGTGAACGAAGTAACAAAGCGCTAGACGAGTAACGAAGCTAACAAACAAACAAACGGAAGGAATACCAGAAACCCGAACAAATAGCACTAACAAGAAAGGAACAAGCTATGACACAAAAACACGCCAGCACAATGGCACTGAAACGACATGCGAACCAAGGACGCACCCCCATAAATGTAAGAAAACCAGATATTAAGTAGGACCCACTAAAACCGAACAAAACACCAAAACTGGGCAGGAAACGCAAAAATAAGGAGGAGAAATGCAAGCGAAGACCAAAACGACAGAAAACAAACCTCTAGAGCTCGTTGAGTCTCTTGCGCTTGCCCTTGGGCGGGTTGGTCCGGATTCCCAGCTTGAGGCTCTTGAACCGCAAGTTGTGCCGGTGTGGGCGCCACAGCGTCAACACTGATTTGCGTCTTGAAGGCCGTCTAAACAGGCAGCCAAAGCTCCCGCGTCCGGGGCAGCAGGAACTTGAGCCATAATACAGCTAAAGGAAGGCACAGCGATGACCACGAAGAAATAAAAGCTGAAACGTGAGTCCTCCAGCAATTCACCAAAAGACAGAGTACACGCAAGCTGAGAAGCTCAATATATATATATGCACAAAGTCAGCGGCATAACACGGTGATCGCCAAAAATAACTGGGCCCGTGGAATAGAAAATTAGGGTGATTGTTAGCGCGGACCCCGGTGAGAATATTGGTGTCCTTCCGAGGGACACCAACATGGCGGCCGGGAATGAATGAAAACATCTTTAACTCACTTTTGCCATGAGAGCGATTGCTTTTCGCTCGTGAGCTACAGTTGACTCCTGGCAACTCGAACCCTCGGTAACTCGAAGCTCGCGATAACTCGAACCAAAATTGATTTCCCCTGGATTTGCTCCATACATTTACTATAATTTTCAATAACTCGAACCCTCGATCACTCGAACCACCCGCTAACTCGAAATAAATTCCTATTCCCTTCAGGTCATTTTCCTTATAATTTTACCTTCGATAGCTCGAACTCAGCTCGTTTGACAAAGTGTAATGAGACAAAACATACTCCAGAGCACTGAATTTATTTTGAATCAGTTTTCGACAAATTAAGCTGCACTGTAGTTTTGAAGTGCCTTAATTTTCCTTTATGTCAATTCCTGGGTTTACCTCGGTGTAAGAACCTGACAAGATTTTCTTTGTTTGGTAGCTTTTGTTTTGCTGTACGGTATTGTTTAAAATGTTTTTGTTTCCTTTGTTTTACGTCATCAGTGAGTTTCACAGGTTCTTACACCGAGGTAAAGCCCAATTCCTTTAGCTTCCTGGTGTTATGGTACACAAAACGTGTCATTTCTTCCCGTGAGAATATATATATATTGAGCAGCATTGTAGTTTTGGAGTGTCTAATTGTTCTTTGTGTCAATTCCTTTAGTTTCCTGGTGTTTTGGTACCCAAAACGTGTCCGTTGTTCCTGTGAGAATACATTTGATCAGTGGTGTTAGCAGGAATCCCATTCCCCGGTAACTCGAACTCTCAATAACTCGAACCTTTTTGATTTAATTCCCTTGAAGGTTCGGGTTATCGGGAGTCGATTGCAGTATACATACACATAAACACCTTCCCAAAACTTGACCTGTTCAAACTGCCAAAAATTATGAGAAAAGACCTTTCTTTAAACAAGACAGCTTTGTCACTGCTTCATCTTGATGTCTCGTACTGGGCGGCAATTTCGAAAATTCAAGATGCTGCATTTTAAACACAAAGGATGATACCGAGCTGGAAACTTGTGAAAAGATATACACCTTCATGTATTTCAATTAAGGTTACTTCAGCGATGCATGATGCATGATCCTTGTTTCATAGACCGCAAAGCATCGTGTTTGCTATAAATACATGCATTGATCATTTTTTTCGCTGAAGGCATTCCAGGAGAAAACCAAATCATAAAAAAACATACATTTGCTCTTGCTTTAGGACTAATAGCTAGAGAAAAGCAGCCATAAATTTAACGATCATGATGTTTTGCGGTCTACGAAACATGCATCAATGAAGCAACCTTTTTTGAAATAGGTATATTGATAAAAATTTCGCAGGCCTAGCGAGTTTTGATTTAGAATTTTATGACGTCACGAGCAAACCAGCAATTGATTGTCAAAAAATTCAATAAAAAATATGTAGAAAAAAAACTGTGTAAACAATTCTCCAGTGGCCCGCCGGCCGTGGAGATCGTGTGGTTTGAATACGTTTGTAACCAGGCAACGCCTTTGAAACCTTTTGCCAATCACTCTAAATACAAACACTGTAGACAGATTGTTGCGCAGTATTTCATGGGAAGGATCGAGTTTCTTTGTGCGCCAGTATACCGGACGTAATATTGGACCGACCATTAGAAAAGGTATGGGCGGGGAGGGAAAATTTTCGAGCTGCACGAATTTTTTTCCTTAACATTTCCCTTGCAGGAATATTTTTCCGTATGCAAGTTAACAAATTAACGTCAGTGTTTTATGCATCTGTCCCCTTATTGATGATAAATTTCGTCATAACATTGTCAAATACTGAACAGACCACCCTCCACCTTTTTGTCACCTGCCCTGTCGAGAAACGGTACCTGCCCTGTATAGATCACCTGCGGCTCGTGGATCTACAACAATAAGATGGTTCAGCGTTAAAAGATATGTAAAATCGTGTAGTACACCATACGTGATTTCATTTTTTGTGAGGACGGGTTTTTTCTTGCAAATCTGATGGTACCATGAATAAAGTCCGACCAGAAAGAACTCGCGACAGGGCAGGTGACAAAAAGGTGGAGGGGGGTCTGTTCAGTATTTACACAAAACGGGCAGTCGGGTGAGTTCACCTTTTTCAAAATGTGCAGCAAGCTATTGCTGTAAAGTATGTTGTGAATAATTCTGTATTGGAAAATCGCCAGTTTTATTTCCTTCGTTACACGGAAGGGTAGAGAGTAGATAATGCGCAGTTTGCTTGCGTCATAACCACACTCAGTTTTAGCCTTTCTTCAGCGGCGAGATATCGATGCCTACTTTATACCGACAGTTTCACTTCGCCGATGATCAACGGCGAGATATCGATGCCTACTTTATACTGACGGTTTCACTTCGCCGATGATCAACGGCGAGATATTGAGTCCTTTATTATACAGACGGCTTCACTTCTCCGATAATCAACGGCGAGATATCGATGCCTACTTTATACCGACGGTTTCACTTCGCCGATGATCAACGGCGAGATATTGAGTCCTTCATTATACAGACGGTTTCACTTCGCCGATGATCAACGGCGAGGTATTGAGTCCTCGTTTATACAGACGGCTTCACTTCGCCGATGATCAACGGCGAGATATTGAGTCCTTTATTATACAGACTGTTTCACTTCGCAGATGATCAACGGCGAGATTTCCGATCTGTATCATATCAAGAATATTTAATCAAACTGATTGCGACATTCACATAAAAAAAGCCGTTCTATATATTGAAACAATCACATAATATGTGAATGTCTGTACTCCCGTGAAGATCCTAGCCATAGCAATTCAGATTTTGACTGATTTATGCGAAGGCCGGAGCATTTTTCAAACTGGAAAGCAGGTCGAAAAGATTGTAGTATATGGACTGAGTGTCCTTTACAATGACGGTGGTGTAATCGGCGTATCGAGTGAGCTTTACAGGTTTTCGGTTCAATGTCAGTGCCTTTGATATTACCTGAGTTTCTTATTGCGTTACCTAGAATTTCTATGCCAGTTATGAATAATAAACCTGAAAGAGGGCAGCCTTGTCTGACACCTCTGCTCAGGGAAAAGTGTTCACTCGCGAATCCGTTTTTAATTACGCAGCTGGAAATGTTACTATAAAAAAAACACGAATCCATTGTCGAAGTTGGGGACCGAAGTTAAACACCTCTAAGCATTTCTGCAGGTAATTCCATTCAATGGTATCAAAGGCCTTTTCGAAGTCAAGGAAAATCGCAGCACTGGATAAATTCTTCTTCTTTGTGTATAACATTGTGTCTGAAATTAATCGAATACATTCCCCTATGTACCCCCCCCTTTCATGTCCTGTTTGACAAGGATGAATAATTGATGGTAATGCGTTTTCTAGGCGTAAGGCAATGGCTTTGATAGCGATTTTGTAATCGGTGTTTTAAAGGGAAACGGGTCTCCAATTCTTTAAATGTCCTAGGTTTTTGTTATTCTTTGGGATCAGCGACATGATTCCGAATCTTTGGGAGATTGATAAATATCCTTTGTGGAACGCATAATGAAACTGTCAACAACAAATTTGCCAATAATGTTCCAGAAAAGTCGATAAAATTCAATTGTAAGGCCATCGGATAATGGCGTTTTATCTTTGCTGAAACTACTGAGTACTTTTGCGCATTCCTCCAGGGTTAGTAGCCCTTCACAACTGTCGGATGCCTCACTTTGGAGCGGTGCTAGCTCGTCTGAATCATAAAGGAAACTAAAGGAGGTGTCCTATGGATTGGGGCTTTTGGATTCGTAAGAATTTCTTTGGGATTTGTGATATAGTGGTATTGTTTTGTTTCTTTAAAGAAGTTATGTGGTTTTTCCTGTGGTTTCGTTTTTCGAGGTTGTAAGAATTAATATTTGCATTTCTTCTCTCCGATTTCATACCAACGAGCTTTGTTACAGTTTTGCTGCGGATGATCGTTCCTCGAGTCCTGGCAGCAATATAATTTTCGTTCTGTCAAATATAGCTTTCGTTAAAACATATCTGCCGTTTTTATCGGCAATAATATTATCGATGGTTACATCAAGCCGTAGCTTGAAAAGGATCATTACTCCACAACTGTAGTCATTTGCCGTTATTGCCGATAATCAATGAGTAATCGATAACTAATTGAAGACAAAAACATTTTGTGGTATATTGATTACTCGTGGATTGACCTTTTCTTATTATCCAGCACAACTGCTGTTAATTTTCCGTGCCATTGCACCGATATTTTTGAGAAGCACCGTTCCATTGAGTAAAAATGTTTCTTTGTTCTTATAAATCTTTGTTCTTCAATTGAATACTGGAAGTACTAGTCTTGTAATGAAAATATAGGCAAAGGATTGTAAAGTAAGAAAAACCCGCAATTGCACGGCAAATACCTTAATTGTACCCATGCAATCCCATTCAGTTCGTTGTATAATTTCATCTCAGGGATATAATTTTTATGTCAAGATATAGTCTGATTTCTTTCGGTTAAATATGTACATGTTCTGATGTAATTAGTAGACATTTTTCACGCAACCACCACGTACCCAGGTGCTTCGCCTTCTACGTTGAATATTAGGCAGTGCAAGGGATTATGGGAAGTCTTGAATATCGGTAAAGAGCTTGCCAGTGTCCTCTTATCAGAATTCTATTGTATCAGAATCTCGATCATTATTTTATACATTTTATCTGGAAACAGATGTAAATTATGGTGCCGAATGACCCACTAACCTACTTGCGAAATCGATCGCTTTAACTAGATTGCAAACAATAGCAGATGACGTTTTAACAACATTGTTGAAAATTTCATTTCCTGAAAAAATAAAAATAAAATAAGATAAAATAAAATATAAGAATTCCAGTTCCAGTTCCAAAACTCTACATAATTTTTACCTAACTCGTCGGTGCCTCTGCCTACATTTTAAAATTGTTTACTCTCCTTACCACACTCTCACATCCTCCCCACCCCACCCACCCCAGAGAAAACACAAAATAATATTCCAGTTAATTTTCATTCGTTTATTAATGTCTATTACACAAGGAACTAATGCGTGTAATGACCTCTACTCGTGCTCAGGATACCCAAACGTTTCATTTCTCTACAAAGAAAGAAAAAGAGGTGTTAGCATTGATTTTTGTAGACACGATTCTGTAACCAAGTTGGCTGCAAAACGTGAAAGAAAAATGACAAAATCAACAGAAGCAACACTTATTAGTGTATTCTGAATATTCCTAATTACGGTCAATTCCCTTGAAGGAGACGCGAATGTTATATTTCTTGCCATGTAGAAGATTGCAAGGCTTCCTGAAGGGTGTGGCTCAGGAGAAGAAGAAGGATTATAAAATTAAAATCTAAAATCTATAATATCTATAGTTACAATTTTATTTGTATTTTCAAAACATCATAAACATTGCCTTACTTCAACGTAGGGGTACTCCCTTATATGGCCTATACGGGGACGTGCTACTCGACAGGGTATGGTTTTTCGCCTCTCTGTCCTAAGCAGGGTATATAATTTTATGCGAGTGTGTCATTAATAGGGTGTGGTTGCACGATTGTCATCGTTAAAAATGGCTTAGATTGGAAACAACTGCTGGTCTTTAACGCGTTAAACTTGGGTAAAACAAAATAGTGTGTATTTCGTAATTTAAAAGGAGGGTGTTGTTATACACAGGGTCGGTATTTAGGGCTTTTTTTGTTCCAAACAGGGTCAGGGTCTCAGACCCTGAGCGGTATCCGTGCATCAAGTGCGCCCCTCCCCCCGGGACTTTTCCATCTTTAATTCAGTTATTTCTCACCTGGCACCGGATCCACGCACCGTTTCCCACAGCCAACAAAACAGCATTTATTGGGTCCGCCGCAGTCATAATCGGTTCCACAATTGCTCGAACAGCCTACTTCATTCAAGTTAGGACATGATCCCGGCTTGTAAACTGAAAACAAATAGCACAGTAGACTAAGAGAACCTTGAGTATAGCCGCGCCGCCGAGTGGTTAAGGGACCAGACTTAAGTCCCGCTATGTCAGCTAGCTGGAGTTGCTTCACGTTAGTCCCAGGCACAACATCCCTCGACCCCGCGTGTTAATAATCAGCTGCTCTGCAGATGCAGATGGGGGTGAATAAAGAAAAGTCCGACACAAGGAGCGCACATTTGCAGATGAGAGTTACGGTCAGCTGGTCAGAGACCCTTATGGCGATGTATTCTCAACTTCTCCCAACCTGTTACGATAGTATTCCCAAGGGTACCTTTGTTTCTTTCATTTACAAAAAGAGCAAGTCCAAATTCATCTGTAAAATCAATCAGTGACCTTTCAACGGAACTTCCATTAAGCATTTCCACTTTCAATCTCTGTCCTCTGTATAGCAGCTTTTGCACCACACCCTGTCACACCACAGCCTGTTACACCACCACCTGTCACACCAGACCCTGTCACACCACAGCCTGTTACACCAGCAACTGTCACACTACCACCTGTCACACCAGACCCTGTCACACCACAGCCTGTTACACCAGCACCTGTCACACTACCACCTGTCACACCAGACCCTGTCACACCACAGCCTGTTACACCAGCACCTGTCACACTACCACCTGTCACACCAGACCCTGTCACACCACAGCCTGTTACACCAGCACCTTGTCACACTACCACCTGTCACACCAGACCCTGTCACACCAGACCCTGTCACACCACAGCCTGTCACACTACCACCTGTCACACTACCACCTGTCACACCAGACCCTGTCACACCACAGCCTGTCACACCACAGCCTGTCACACCACCACCTGTCACACCAGACCCTGTCACACTACCACCTGTCACACCACACCCTGGAAGCGTTTTTCGTTTTTTTTGAACTGTCTGGACAGATAGGGCGCATCTTTTTAGGAACCACCTACCAGATGGGATTTTTATCCGTGGTATTTTCAATTTGAATCAGTTTGTTTGTGATGATTTAATGCTTGGCCCTTCTAGCACCTTGTTCTAAAAACGCTCAGGATAAGAATGGAAATTATCATTACAGGGAGTGGGAAATGTTACCTTCAATTTTTAGACAATTTTCTTTATTCTAGACTAAAGTAGTTCTTCCTGTAATAATGTATTACCTTCCCTGCAATAGGGACCACAGGGATGGGGACAGCACTTTTCAAGTTTTCCACAGTCAGCTTTGGAGGAGCACGGATTATAGTTTGCTTGACAGATGACGTCACCTGGCGGCTGAGGGCATTCAGGATCACCAACCGGATTGACGGGACCGAGGTTGCCCCAATCGATATCTGTAATTTTGCAGACAATGTGTTCAAACTCAAGTTTTCAAGTTTTCAAAGCTGGGAGATATCACTTGGGAAATAACATCGAATGTGTTCCGCTATTAGTTGGGGCATATTGTATCACCCGACGCATTTCGCCTTGTTAAGCCTGCGTAGCAGGCGTAAACGGGTAAGGGGTAAGGGAGAAAGAACGCAGGAGAAAAATGGGGGATTGCTAAAAAGACCCGCATTGTAATCCAATTAAGTTAACTGTCAATGCACCCACCAATCAGCGCACTTTTCTGCATGACTGATTTCATGCGAAAGTTTCCTGAACAATCCAGTTTTTGCCAATCAAGTGTATAAAAAAAGTTAGGAAAAGAATTTTTTTGAACCAAAGAACAACATAGATTGAACAACACTCAACTGGTCTAGATTGGTTAGAATGTCTAACTTAGCTAGAGCAACACACAAAGATTGCCATTTAAGAATTGCCCCCAAAACGAACTTCACGTCAAGATATTGAAAATTTACGTATCTTGTTTTCATGCAGGTAAAATCTGCTAAAATTTATAAATTACAACTTACATTGGGTTTGTTTCGAAAATTACCACTGACAAGACACTGACAAGAAGCTTTTCTACACAAAAACATTTATTAAGATAACCCCTATTTGCTTCTGAAAACCAAACGCGTTCAATTTTCTTTTCCAGGAAAGGTTAGCCCTTGTAAGATTAACTAACACGCGAGCGAAGAACCGAACTATTGACCGAACTGCATGTTTTTCAAAAATTACGCGAGATTCATAAGGAAGATGAAGAATCATAATATAATTTGACAAATGAAGACGATTTCCGCTCAACGTTCGAGCAGTAAGTGCAAAACTTAAGTTACCAAAAAAATACTTGCAGCACTGTCACATTTTGAGAACAGATAAGAAGAACTTACCGTTACTTTTGCTCCCAAGGTGACCCCGCAAGAGAAAATTGGATTTGAAGTTATCCATATTTCAGTTAAAAAGACGCTTCGTGTCAGTTCAAAACAAAATGGCGCCCGTTTTTAGCATACTTTTACGAGATTTGAAATTAATTTTCTTGAGATTGCTTGAGAATTTCATCGCGGGGTCACTTGGGCAAGTGAACTAGAGTGAGATGTTTCAAATAGCATTTAAAATGTTACCGTGCTATGAGTAGTTTTTTGGTAAATATTTTTTGCACTTATTGCTCGAACGTTGAGCGGAATCCGTCAAAAACAATCAAAAATGTAATTTACTTTAAGTACAACGGATTACCGGAAGCCTACAAAGTCAACACTGTCAACGGCTTGAGTGATGTCTTACAAAGGCAGATTTCTCTTTAAAAATGACCATCAATCCTCAACGAGTGTTTCTCAGGGCTTCTTTTTCTGCTTTATCGTTCTCATTAAAACAACGGGATACTACTGTCTTGAAAATTCAGGCGTGAAATAAACTGTGCAATGCTTATAAAATCTTCTCTGACAATGACAAATCTCTTCTTTCTAGGACCGCAAAGGGAGCTTGTTAATATCCCAGCCTCGAATCCGGCAGGTCAGCCATGACAGGTGGTTCGGGTTGTAGTCGTTGTCTAAGGCACGATGGACAACTGAACGAGATCCTCTGAACAGTGTCTAACCCTTTCAGGATCCAATACTTCTGCCTAAGTGCATTTAAGACTTGCTTGTTGTTCATGCAGTACAAACGGAGGTGGTTAGGCATCACGATTAGACGCGTTATAGGGTGCCTCGCGTCCAATATCAGGGGGTTCTGTGCATCACTTGAAACGGGAGCTTTGCGTAGACGGCCTCCTACTCTCAAGCGCTGTTCCTCGTCAAGATAGGGAAGTAGTCAGGAGTCTACCTTTGACTGGCAGTAGCTTGTTCGCTTTTGAGGCGTCAATGTCGATCGGAAACAACTCTATGTGACTCCTCCTGATGGCGACCATCTCTGCGTTGCGGATCTCTGAGGCGGTCAAAGACGTTAAAAGGCAGTCTTCTGCTTTTAACTTGCAATTACGTTCCAGTCGTGTCCAATACGAGAACTTCTCCGGGTCTGAAAAGTAGGCTCTTGTTTCACTACTGGATATGCGACCCGACCACTTGTTAGTCGTCGCCTCTGCGTCATCTTCGTGCAAGGGCTCAACGGGCCAGCGGTCCTCCGACTGAGACAGGAAAGCAGGGCCAGCAAGCCACCGGCAATGATGGTTCAAATCGGTCACTCGAAGACCACTTGTGCAATCGTCAGCAGGGTCCAAACGTTCCGCAACGTGTCTCCACTGGGATGGCTTAGACGCATCATGGATCTCCAAAACTCGGTTTGCTACGAAAGTGTGAAACCCCTGACTTTCATTTGCTATGTACTGTAACACAGTTTGGAGTCGCTCCAAAAGACGGTGTCGTCAGTGTTGACAGTCAGTTCCCGCTTGATCAGGCAGTTTAAACGCCCGGCCAAGAAAGCTGCTTGGAGCTCTATGCGAGGAATGCTTAATAGGGGCAACGCGGTTTCTTGCCATGACGAACGGGACCTGCACTGTGCCGTCTGGAAATAGGTATCGAGCATAACACACAGCACCAAAGCCTTTCTCGGAGGCGTCGGCAAACACGTGGAGTTGTATCAATGTCTCAGGACAGGCATCAACACAAGAACAACGGGGCAGTTCAAATTCACTGAGCTTCGACAGGTCATTAAAACCAATCCTCCCAGACGCTCTGGTCTTCTTCATCCAACAGCTCGTCCCAGCCCTTGTTCTTACGCCACGACGTCTGTATCAAGCACTTCGCAGGCAGCACGTATGGGGCTAGCACTCCTAGCGAATCAAACACAGTTGACAGTCGACTCAAGACGCCACGCTTAGTTGACTCAGGTGGCTGGCGTGAACAGACAAAGAAGCGGAAACAATCAGTCTCAGTGTTCCATTGCAAACCCAGGATACGCTCAATCGGCAGGGCATCAAAGATTAAATCCACGGAGGGACTGGCTTTCTCTTGAGACGGGATCTGCGACAGGACTTCGCGAGAGGAGGTGAACCACTTTGTCAACCTGAAAACCCCCAAGGGCCAGGAGAGCGGTCATCTCACAGAAAATTCGCACACCGGTGGCATCATCGCATAGGGACTTTGGAAAGTCATCCATGTAGAAGTTCTTCTCAACTGATTCACTGGTATCAGGAGAGAAAGCACTGTTCTCACGATTGTCGGCGGCTGTCTCTCTCAGGACACCGGCAATTCGCCATACATGGAGAAGACGCAGCTCCAAAAATCGTGACGAGCATCTGATACACATCGGGAATACGTTGAAGCTCCAAATTACGCCACAGGAACATCAAGACAGCCTGATCCTCTT
This sequence comes from Siderastrea radians, assembly GCA_964017195.1. Lineage (NCBI taxonomy): Eukaryota > Metazoa > Cnidaria > Anthozoa > Scleractinia > Rhizangiidae > Siderastrea > Siderastrea radians. The sequence continues at coordinate 7,053,510 of OZ024900.1, read as the reverse complement.
CTATGATTCGACACTGATGAAACATGGCTTCCGTGTCCGCAGTTAAGCCAACTCGCTGTTCTCTGAATCTCAGCAAAACACCAACCAGGCTATTCAACAGGTCAGGTCCGACGAGTAGTTTGTCATTTAAGGATACTCCATCGTGTTTGGTAGCGGCATCTATCACGATTCGGACTTGTTGGAATTACGAGCCGGATGATAGGGCTGAAACCACTGTTTTGGTGTTGGAACGGACGCCTCTTCAGGGGTTAGATTGCGCGCATAACCCTTCTTCACGTAATCACCAATGATTGAGCAGTATTTGTCGGCGAGGACGTCGTCACGTCACGGTATTTCCAAACGTGGAATGGATTTCACAAACGCTGTTCCCTCTTTGACTGTATGCTGGCTGTTTGAAAACTCTTTAATCCATGCATGACACCTCGAGACGTTCTTCCGTTTCACCAGCACCTCTTTCTCTTTCATTTGGGGGGCTTTGTTTGAGTACCGTGGACGACTGGATTTAAACGGATTTAAACGGTGGAGAGAAAGGAACTTCAGGTACAGGATTGTTCACTTTCTCTAGTTTCTTTATTGAAACTTCGTGGTATACGGTTTCGGTTCAGAGTCTTCAAAGTCCCGCAGTGGGTTCTTGAGGTCTTCCGGGTCACCTCGTTTACCAGACTCATGAAGCTGTGCTTCCAACCGCAATCTCTCCTCTTCATATTCGAGTTCCCTTATGTGTCTTCAGAATTCTGAAATATACAACGAACACTTCTGATACAATTCAGACTTCACAACAATCAAGAAAATGGCGGATTATTCATATATGAAAATTGTACCTCCGCGTGCAAAGCACTTTGGGTGGCAATGGCTCCTTGAACTAACTACCCACCCTCGATTTCACTCACGCGCGAAGATGAACTATGGCTGCTGGACATTTCAAAGGAAATCGCGGGCGCATATTCACTTCCAACATCTGACGGATCATTGTCCCTCTCGTTGAGGGCAATTTCAATGTTTTCGAGGCAACAATTCGCTCTTTCAGAGGCACATTCGATGTAGTTTTAAAGTTCTTGTAATATCTCTCCACCCTGAAAGGCTTTGTAATGTTCACCTGCTCGCTCTAGTTCAGTCTGTTAGTGCCTCTTCGATTTTGCCGGTCAGTTCGCGTAGCTTTCTTCGACTTCCTCGCGATTTTAGTAGGCTCTCGGCGACATTAGGGTGTCTTGTTAAAGCCGCCTTTTAACGAGATAATTTACTTTTTGCCTTTTCCTTGTGGGAAACCCTGCCTTCAGAAGAATTCGTCCCGACGGTGACTTGTACGTTGTCCTCATCAACATAAAGCACATGGTGAGCTTCGAAATTCCTATCGATGTCATCGGGTCTTCAAATCAAACAAAAATTAGAGAATTAACGCTTGTTACCACATATCGGAAACCTCGCTCTGCTACCAGATGTTGGCGGGATGATACAACGAAAACAGACGGACGGCAACGTGCAATCAAGCTATTTTAATTTCAACTAGAAAAACTACAGCAAGACGACACGGGCAACGAGCGAAGATTCTAGCAAACACAGTTCCAAAAGTTCAGCCTCAGTCCTATGCGATACTTTGTAACACAATAAACTACACTGTCACTCGAGCGTCACGCACACCAGCGGGTTTGACGTGAACATGAGGTATTTTGTAGGATAAACCGTTATTGGTTCAGCCATCATCCTGTCCGTATAACAAATAATAGGTGGTAGCTTTGTTTATCGTTTGTCTCTCAATATTGTCACTTTGATGTGGATCGCAACGTTTCGACCACTTATTTACTGCTGGTCTTAATCAGGCGATGGTGGCGACTGGGCATGTGCCAGTATATATAGCACCATGGCTGTTTGTGATTGGTGCATTTTCGATCCTCGCTGTGGTTTTTTGTGATTGGAGGATTTCGACCTTCATTGTTATGATTAGACGCTGTTCCCTTTGCGGTCCGCTGTGGTAACGATCTGTGTTACGTGAATGTCCTCTATGTTAGGTGAATGACCTCTAACCCTATGGGTGTACCAATATGGGTCGCGGTCATTTAAACTTGTCCCAAAACGGATAGTGGCCGGTCGCATTGGCATGTTCAAAAGGCTGAGGTCTTAAACGTGATACCGCATGTCTCGGTCGTGTCCCCACCCGGGAGTCCACAATAGTTGAGAAAAGGAATAATGAATAAAATTAAAATTATCAACTTGCGTGCATTGTTTGTTTCCTGTGGTTTTCTTTTGTGTGCAGCTTCAAGCTGATTGATGCTAGCGACGGTACTGTAGTCGTGAGCTGAGCTCTTTTGTGCGCGAACGGATCTGAGTTATGATAATTTATTATATAATAATACAATTATTATAATATATAAATTTAGCCAAGGCTAAAAGCGGAGCTCCCAAGGAATAAGCTGGTGTTCATTTCTCAAGAATAGTCCTGAAACTTTTCCTTTCGGGAAATATTTCGGGACTTTTTTTTTTGGCTCGTTCTCTAACAAAAAAATGTTTCTCAAAAAGCCCAAAAGTGTTCCGAATTGTCCTTCAATATTTTGGGGATCTGTTCTGTGAACCCGAGCTCGAAAGGTCATTCTAGAGGCTGAGCACCGCTTGATTTAATATTTTTTCAAACTAAATTAACATATATTTTACTCGGGAGCCGTCTTTCGTGGTGTTTTCAGTGCTTCCATATTCTGTATAAGTGTCAGGGCTTGTGAAATCTCCTTGGATTAATGGCTATTCGCTTGAATGATCTTGAAATGGCGCTCATTTTAAAATACAACAACAAAACTGATAACTTACTCTGAAGTAAATGGGCACTTTGAGGAACACACAGAACTCTTTTCGGGAGCTTATCGGATAAAATAGCTTTAAAGCGAAAAATCCTTCGCTTATAGTTACTTAAAACTTCTAGGAAAAGAAAATCTACAGTTGCACACAGAGATAAACCCGACAGTCAAAACTGAAAACAATCATTCGCCGACATCTCACCGAAGTGATGCTTGCCCTGTTGTCTTGCGACCGTGTTTTGACTTACGGTTTTGAATAAACAAACACAAAATGGTGGACAAAGAAATCATTTTTGAAAAAGTTTATTCGAAACCCGTGTTACACTTTCTGCATCGTGATGGCAAAATATTCAGGACTACAGCTGACTCGTTTTGTAATAATTTTGACACATTTCTAATGACAAAAATTAAATTTCCATTTCAAAATGTAGTTTCTTTGACCCTATTAAACGCTCAAAACCATATACCTTAGACCCTTTAAAAACTTCACTTACTCGGTGGTGTTTCAGAACAGGACAAGCTCTCCGGCGTGAAGAAACAAAGATGAAGTCCTTTGAACTTGAACTTTTCGCCTTCAGTCAGTATTCTTTTCTCTCCATTTATAGATATTAGAGGTTTTTTTCTCAAGTTTAAAACTTCATTACTGTCGAACAATCGTTTTGCTAAATAAACTAAAGCTTTTTTAAAAAAAGCGACGATAGTCATGCGATTTCCCGCAAGAAAAACGCTGGTTGCCAGAAACACACCGTGCGATTTCCCGCCAAGAAAAGACGACACTCTCCAGGCCACGTCGGGTTGCTTTGTGGCTCCCCTGCCCCTCCCCCAGAGTCTGTACGGGCGAGGCACGTACGCTGACGTCAGAACCAAATTTTCTCGGATCGATAGGTTACCAGATTTGTTTACCCATGGTGCTCCGCGAGCTCCGCTGTAGAAAATAAGCATATCTTAGATCTGCTCGCGTACAAAACAGTATTTCGCATTGAAAAGCCAATACCAACGTCTTAGTAAAAATGTGGCGTATGGCAAACGAAAATATACAGGGAATACAAAAAATTCTGTAAGTTTGATTTATACTAAATAAATCGCAAAAACATTTTAAACCTTATATTTTTTCATCGAAATAGTAAACGTACCGAAAAATAATCCCTGCTTTTATTCAAGTTTACAAGGAGATACTACCTTACAACGAGAACGCCTTTTTCCTTTTTCTTTAATCTATTTTATTATAATTTTGTACCTCCGTCGGCGTCTCAGGAAAATTCATCTCTTTGCCCCTTCCTGGTGTTTTATACCAGAGCTACCCAGAGCACGTATGTACGGGGATTTGCCGATGACTCTTTTTATATATTTAGTTTGGCTATTTTACTTCTTCCTTAGCTTCCTTTCAGTTATTGTGATAACATCACAAAAAAAATGTTCGTGTTGTCACAGCTATACACCAAAATCAATGTTTATGATTTGAAGTCACAGTTTTGGCTAATTACCTCGCCTTTGCCTGATGTAGGAAGACATCGCATTGTCCTACAGAAAAAAAAAACAGTTACAGTCGATAGTTTATTTAATTGAAGTAGCGATATTAATTCAAAGTAGTAAGAAAATTACATGATGGGCACACATCATATCGTTTCCTTTGAATATGTGTTAGGAAGACCCCAATTGCCTCAGAAATTAATTGTAAGAAAAATTTTAAACTTAACAGTTTTCGTTGATGAAATGTGAGCTTGAACTTTTAAAGAGTGCAAACGAGGAGAGCTAAACATTTCCGGGAACTCTATAAACAGCTCAGAAATTGAAGGGATGAGATTCGGTTCCCTGAAATTGCTGCGAAATAAATGTTCGGCTAAAACAATCTGAAAAGATCAAACTATGTTACCCTGCATAAATAACCCTTCAAAGTCCCATAAAACGATCTGGAAAAGCATAAGATGACATTTATACATCATATATACTCAAGTGATACTTACACTCCAAAAAGTGCCAACGATGAAGAATGATAAAACGATTAAGACGAAATGTCCCATGACAGTGCTCTGGGTAAAGAAACCAACCTGATACAAAGAACGAACTTGGCTTAGTGACAATTGTTACATTTTTATGAGCAGAGTTATTGAATTTGTAGTACCTTCTTTTACACCTTTGCCAATCTTAACTCGACTTCTCCGTTATTGAGTGGAGATTAGAAGATAAGAAAAGTGTCTCAGTTCTTAAATTATTGATAAAACGCAAACGTTGAAACAGCTTGAGTTTACACAACTGAGTGAAGGGAGACAAAATTTACATATTCCAATCAGTAACACTACTGATTTCCTATTTTTCCACATAAATAAATTGTAAGCATACAGTAAAAGTACTTTCGTACGTTAGACGATTTGGGTAGTGGAGGAGGTTTCTAAGCCATGCATTCGTAAACTCACTCTCAAATTGTTTACAAGCTTAGATAAAACCTTTTAAACGATAGTTAAAAAAACGTACATTGACTTTTTGAAAAAGTTCCTTTTAGCCTGTTCCAGCAGGACTGTATTCGTACTACTGACTTTGTAAACTGGTATCCTAAAATCCCCCACTTGCATGCTTTTCTTGGCTCAAAATTACTCAATTGCAATTCCCATTGCCTTCTGGCAATTATTTGTGAGAGATTTTTTCCATGAGTTGTTAATGAATTATCTCAAATTTGGCTTACGGACAGTGCAGAAAAACTTAGAAAAGCCCGTACTTCACGGCTTAATGGCTGGGTATACAAATCTCGATATTTTGACCTAACACTTCGCTAAAGTTAATAGCGTTTCCCTGGTGGACAATTATCTTTTCGTGCAGCTTTTCATGCTTTTTGCACAAATAGTGTTGTTGATCTAAAAGTCACCTGGGCAATACAGCAACAAAACTATTACCTTCCTCACGCATAAATTCCACTGAAGTTCACAACTCGGAAAAACTCAGATAGTTTACAAACAGGACCACTGGAATTCAAAGTAGCTGCCTTGTTTAACCAAAACTAGTAAATAACAGCCACGGGCATTGTAAATGTAGAATCACTGTGGAAGCGATCTGATTTATACAGTCATGAGTTTTTACTTTCTTACCTCACGATGCAAATAGAGTGTGAGGGAATATTAGCCATCACGTGCACCAAGGTCGTGGCGGGGGGGATTTTCCAAGGAATTTATTTTTCCATGATTCTAAATTAAGCTTTTTCTTAAACCCTGATAAAGTCACAGGTAGGAACAAAAGAAAGCGTAAGAGAAGATTCACTGCTGCTCATTTGCTGTAAGTGTTTCGTTAATCATCTCGGTATTGATGTTGAGATCAGTTGAGCATACTACTGAATTATCGATATACTTTTATTTCAATAAAGTTATATAGTAAATTGTTTAAAAAAAGTTATGCAGTAGATTGTATGCCGAATTTCTTTGGGATTGAGATCAACAGTTTTAAAGATGAAGAACCACATTTAATGGAAGTCGAACTTGTTTACTGAACGTAATTTTTAATTAATAACTTCTGGATATATTGTGTCTCGATGATTTCTCACGTTCCCATTTTTCTGAACTCCTTTAGAATGTGTAATGTCAAAATGAAAATGAAATATTAATTTAGATTTAATGTTTCAGTTAACGTAAGTTACAAGTTGTTACTAAGACAGCTTTAAAATTTCCACACTTTGGCCACGCCATAATAGTCACGCCTTCCGAGGTTTCCATGTAAATTACAAAATTACAAAGTAAATTACAAACTAAGGCAACTACAGCGGTTTTCTCTAACACGCGCCCTTCAAGGATTTTTTCCCAACGGCCAAATGTGTTTTTGGTTGATGTCAATCATCTGTTTCTATGACAATTCAAGACGCTCGCTTAATGAAAAACAATTTGGAAGTAAATTGAGCGCTGAGTGAAACAATGAAAAAATCTTGCGGGAAGTATTAACCACGCTTTAACGTTTGTGTGTATTTCTAACCGACGGCAAAATATGGCAGACTTTGAATTATTACTTGAAGAGTACCAAAACAAATCGCTAGGCAAAGGTTTATTCATTGAATCAATAATGGCTTCACAAATGCATTCAAAACACCTGAAAATACGCAATGCAAAATTGTTTTAACGAAAGTAAACTTCGAAAGCAAATTTGTATAAAACTGACCTTTATTCTGTTCGAAGAAGTGCTTATTAAATCCACTGAATTACTTCTCTGAGTTCGCGGTCGATCAGCAAACGTCTGATTCTCGCCGTTCAAAAATTTCGCTGTCAGATCATCACAAATAATCTCTTCTTTTCGCTTCGCAGTTGGTTTCTGAGAAGTTCAGTCAATTGAAAGTCAAAATTTACAGAATACCAATTGTGTCCTCAATGAATATTTCCTGAATTGCTTTATTTCTGTCACAAAAATTTTAGGAACCGGAGGGCACAACAGATTCGCAAAGTCAGTTTACCCACGGCCCCAGACAGGATTGCGTTACATGTGACAATCAGCAACAGCCAATCAGCGCGCGAGAATTCGAAAAAATTGTCATAGAAACAGATGATTGACATCCACTAAAAACATATTTGGCCGTTGAGAAAAATTCCTTGAAGGGCGTGTGTTAGAGAAAACCGCTGTAAAATATGATAGATAAAAGATATCATACTTTCATACTGTGGCAAATTTTCTAGGATAATTATAAGAATGTACTTTTACAGTATGCTATCAATTTGTTTATGTGGAAAAATAGGAAATCAGTAGTGTTAATTGAAATATGTAAATTCTCCCTTGAACTCAGCTGTGTTAACTCAAGCTGTTTCAACGTTTGCTGTTTATCATTATTTTAAGAACTGAGACACTTATCTTACCTTCTAATCAACTCCTTTAAACGGAGAAATCGGGTTAAGATCGACAAAGGTGTAAAAGGTACTACGAATTGAATAACTTTTGTCATAACAAAGTGTTGTAATTGTCACTAAGTTTGATTACGACTCGTTCTTTGTATTAGGTTCGTTTCTTTACCCAGAGCTCTGTCATGGGACGTTTGGCCTTTACTGTTCTGTTATTCTTCACCGTTTGCACTTTTTGGAACGTAAGTATCACTCGAGTATATAGACTGATTTAGCAGCAGCAACCAGCGAGATCAGAAAACTTAAGCACATGCAAAGTACTTAAAATTTCAAAACATCTTTGGCTTTCCCAGTTCGTTTCGTGGGACGTTGAAGGGTTGTTTGTAAAAGCTAACATAGTTTGATCTTTTTGGATTTTTTTTATTTCGCATCAATTTTAGGGAACCAAATTTTACCCTATGAATTTCCGAGCTGTTTTCATCGAAGAAAACTCTTAAGTTTTTCTTTGCAATTAAACCTGAATTTCTGGGGCAATAAAGGTATTCATAACATACATTCAACGGAAACTATATGTTGTGTGCCAATAATTTTCTTACTTTTTAAAATTAATATGGCTACTGTTTACCCAGTGAAAATTATAACTATCGATTGTAACCATTTTTTCTGTAGGATAATGCGATGTCTACTTACATCAAGCAAAGGCGAGGTAATTAGCCAGACGTTATTTTTCCCTGTAAACATCGATTTTTGTGTGCTGAGCTATGACAACACTGCTTGAACAATTTTTTTGTGATGTTTATTTTCGATGCTTTTTTACCTTTCCGTGTTCGCACTCAAGCGATGAAAGTTTGTGATAGAGGAACAAAGAAGTAGGATAACCAAACGAGACCAAGAGTTAAAAAAAAGTAGATAAATAAAAAAAGGAAAAAGGAAAGAAAAGAATTCAGGCTGTAAGGGAGTTACTACTGGCAAACGTAAGAGGGCTGTATCGCGGCAGTCCAGTCCAATTGTTAGTTTTTCCAATTGCCCGCCCTTACTCCCTATGGAACTTAACGTTAGCGGAAAAATTACTTGTTTATGGCAAAATCACAGCGTTACGGTCAAATCTGACTCCTCTGCGCACATTTTTTTGTTTTCGAAATTGTGAAAAATACATATAGCAAAAATGAAAACCCGCAAGAACTTCAAACCAAACTGTAGTAAACTGTTGCTAGAATTAAACCTCTGAATTCTCCTACAGTCCTCGCATCGTCAGTGCGTATTTTACGGAACAGTAAGAAATGCCACGCGTTTTATAAAATTCGCGTTTTATAAATTCATTTTCATATAAGTAATTTACTCCGAGAATTTACCTCAGGAGGTCCAAGCCTCAGAAGCCTTAGGAGGTCCTAGGCCCGAAATGTATGCTTCATTTTTGAGATACCGACATTCGAATAAGCCTTCTCTTTGAACAAAATGCTACATTCTGTCCTGGAACAATTAATTCGTTGCTTTGAGCCCTCCAATAGCTTTAAATGTCCAGTCCATTTAAACCTAGTCTTCTAAAGCTTTCCCATTTGTTTTTACGTTTTAAAATAATAAACGACATATTTTGATCCGTATTTTGTCCGATTAGTATAATTGCTCAGGTGATTATAGAGAAGCGTGTGCACTGATTGGTCGAGGATTACTTCATATCTTGCTATAATCACCCCGCTTGAGGTGATTATAATACTGTAATACTGAAGCACTAATTTTCAAAATGGCCATCGCGCGAGTTTTCATACTTCTGAAGAAAAGAAAAAAGAAAATGCATTTGCTCTGATAATCACCATCCTCGGAGACCCAGGGGTAGAAAGTGGGGCGAGGGAAAGTCGGGATGGGCGAAGAAAATGATGGGGAAGAAAAGTCATCTGCCCCTGGGTCTCCGAGGATGGATAATCACCTGAACAATTATACTAAAAAATTATTCTCCTCAGGTTCAGCAAATATTGTAGAATAATCCCTCGACTTCGTCTCGGGGATTATTCCACAATATTCACTTCGCCTTCCGCGAATAATTGATAATTAGTATAATTGCTCAGGTGATTATAGAGAAGCGCGCTCTCTAATTGGTCTAGGATTACGTCATATCTTGCTATAATCACTCCGCGCGAGGTGATTATAATACTGAAGCACTAATTTTCAAAATAGCCACCGCGTGATTTTTGATGTTTCTGAAGAAAAGAAGAAAGAAAATGCATTTGCTCTGATCATATCATAGGTGACAAATTACCCCTTAATAATTTTGGCGCAAAATTTCAGGGTTAATTTATAATTTCACATGTGGAATCACAAAATTGCTATGACAACGGGCCTATAGCTCAGTGCCAAGATGGCGTCGAATTAAGTTTGGATGAAGATGTTTTGTCACAGCAATCGTGGAAATATTGATTGAGGACACAATTGGTAACTTGTAAATTTTGACTTTTAATTTACTGAACCTCTTAGAAACCATTACCGCGAGGCAAAAAGAAGACATTATTTGTGATAGTGTGACAGCGGAAAGTTTTGAACGGCTAACCGGCAGTTGCTGATCGAGTGATTGACCGCGATCTGAGAGAAGTAATTCAGTTGATTTGGGCACTTCTTCGAATAGAATAAAGGTCAATTTTAAGTACAAATTTGCTTTCGAAGTTTACTTTCGTTAACGCAAGTTTGCTGTGCGTATTTTGGATGCATTTGTGAAACCTTGCTCGATAGAGGAAGGTGGTGCTTGATTCAGTGAATATTAAACGCGGGTAGCCTTTGCAGAGAGATTTTTCAAGTAAAAATTCAGAGTCTGGTGTATTTTGCTGTCGGTTACAAATACACGAAATCGTTAAGGCGTGGTAAAAACTTCCCACGAGAGTTTTTCATTGAGCCTAACTCATTCAGAAAATTGTGAACTTTAGCTAAACTGTGTGCTTTAATCTTTTCAATGTCTGGAGTTCTCGATGCAACAGACAAGTCAACCCCGCTACGATTGTGAGCGTCATTTGTCACCCATGATATTAATAGGTAATCAAATGGTATACTCGTGAAATTAGGAAATAATTTCACTTGCGTTTTGTCAACATTTTAATAATTTCCCTCGCCTAAAGGCTCGGAGCCTGCTTGCAGGCGGTTTTTGGGTGTTTTTATCACGGAAAAACCCCGGAAAACGCGGAGTTTGCGATCGCTGGCGCAATCTTGGACGTGTGTGAAAATCGGTCTGGGGCGAGTGACAAAGCGACCGGGAAGGGGTGGGGGGAGCGAGAGAAAAACCGCCTGCCCGAAAACCCGTCTTTTGCGAGTCGCAGATTTTGACTTCGTCCACCGGGGGACGAGGCATTTTGATTGGTCGATTTACTGTCAATTATCGTCAGTTTGGAGTCACGCAGAGAAGAAGCAGATCAGTGAGACAAAGTAATGCTGGAGAAGCAATCGAGCGAGCGTTAGATCATTTAAAATCGAAAGATAGAAACGTTGTTTTGAAGCCTGAGCAGAGGCAAGCTGTGAGCAGTCTACAAAAAGATGAAGATGTCCTGGTTATTCTGCCTACTTGCTTTGGGAAAAGCATGATTTTTACGGGCTTCGGAATCGCAGAAAGGTATAGAGCGGCCGCTCATCGTGTGTGTTGTTAATTTGTCCGTTAAAAATCATAGTTTTGGCCCAGATAGCGCAACTGGAAGGTCTCTGTACCGCAGTACAACTCACTGCTGAGAACGATATCAGAGTACTGGAGGAGCCAGCCGAGTTTATCTACAGTTCCGCCGAACAAGAATATGTGTGTGATAGGGTTTTTTTAAATTACACAAGCAAGTTGTTTTGAAGTTATGCAAATTTTTGATGTGAAGTCAATTTGTGAAGTCTATCGGTTTAAGTTAACGCAGTAAAGGTTAAATATACCGCTTGTTTTATAACATACTCAATCGGTTTACTTTGTCGCTTGCTAAAAGAAACCTCAAACACACATTCTCTGTTTAGGACCGAAAGCGATGTGTCGCTGCTAATGTCGCGGGGATTTGACGAAAACTTCAAACACAGTCTCAATCAACTTGTTTATGGTGATCGAACTAACGGGTAAATGTGTTACATGTGAATTGTAAAAGTCGGCCACTTGATTTTCATGTTTTACTGACAATAAAGCCAAAGAAATTTGGTAAAATACGTCACGACTGCAAACGGAAGTGAAAAACTACGGTCGATTGCGTTGTAAGTAGACTTGCCCACAAGCCGAGCTCAGAGTTTTTTTCAGCTTTAATTTGCAGTTGAATACAGGCGTTGTATAATAGACCGTGATCATGGAGCAATCATAAGGATACAAGTGGAATGTAGAATACACTGGGAATAATAGACTCAAAAATATTAAAATATTCAGCCTATTCACTTTTACAACACTCTTACAACAAATGCCACGGCTATACGCGTATGCTGCAAATGAATCCACTCTTTGTCATAACATTGTCAAAGTGTTGTGGATAAACGAGCCGCAGGCACGCTTACCGCCGATTTTCAGGTCTGAATCCTAAACAACCATCCTCATCTTTTCGCTCTAAGCTTGCAATGGCTTCTTCAGTTACAGTTTAAGCTTAATAATACTTTATACCACTGTACAGTAACATAATAAAGGAGACAAATAAATAAATAAATAAATAAATAAAAGTACAGTAGGTAAAGGAAAGCTATAGGGGGAAGCTGAATTTCCTTATAAAAACTGCTCTCCTATCTAAAAAAATAGATATATCATAAACGCTTACTAACACTCAAATCTCATACATTTTAGATAATTTTCTCATTGAAGAATTCTAGATTTGTAGTACAATTTTCGCCATGGACACCGAGAATGCAGCGCTGAAAAGTTTGACAAAACTTTTGCTCGTTGCGTCAGCTTTACGTGTTTCACCCGTCTGTACTCTTATTGACAATATCCAAACAGCACGCGAGAATTCGCTCAGTTATTGTAAAAAACTCTCTTGAAAATTGTTGCGTACAACAGTCGGCATGGCCACCATTTTTTCAAAGGGTCCCCTAAGACCTCCAAATATAAGCGTGGTGATGATTCAATATACCCCAACTAAAACTGGGACATATTAAATGATATTTCCCACCTTAGAAACCTTGAGTTTCACCACATTATTTACAAAATTACAGGTTTCCTCGATCCCTTCAATAACGGTGGATGTCCTAAGCCGTTCGGTGCCGGCATCTGTGTTATGGGTTGCTCCTCCGATGCTGATTGTGGAGAACGTGAAAAGTGCTGCTCCAATGGCTGTGGTTGGGTTTGCAAGGAAGGTAATATCTTGTAATTGGAATTATAATGATTGTGCTTTTTAAGGTATCTGAAATTTGGGCGACTTGTATTAACGCGAATTGAAGAGAGAAATAATTTACCTTAGAATAACGAAAATTAACTGGAAAGTGAAGGTAACATTTCCATCTCCCATGTAGTTAAATAATTAATAATTATTATTTTATTTACTCTCGCGTTTATAGAACAAGTTGCTAGTGGGGCCGAGCATTAAATCTTCACGAATAAAAATTCAAATCGAGGACAACAAGTTAAAATCCCCATCTGGCAGGAGGCAGGCCAGTTGCCTAGCTTTTTACAAGCGTAGCCGGGGAGTTGTACCCGAGACTGCTGTAAAACAACTCCACTAGTACCTAGGACCTCCCCGAACTAGACATTTAGTTGTCGACAACTATTTGTTATCGACAACTAAATGTTATCGACAACTAAAAAACGTTGTGTGTGAGACGAGTTGTCGACAACTAAACGCCCAATTTTTAGTTGTCGACAACTAGGCAGTTTCCCTTTTCGAAAAGGGAAGCACTTGAGTTGTCGACAACGAAAAGTTGCCGACAACTACGCTTTTGACCGTTTTTCCCGAATGTGGGAATGACCGGTTTAGTGTTGTCGACAACTATGATAAAATAATTGTAACTGCACACGCCATTTTGGAAACGTACTGCATTATGAGCATGCGTAGTGAACGTTAGTTCACAAGCTCTCGCTGGCCTGACTTAGTCATCGACAACTAACACTCCAATATGTATGGTTCCGTAAAAACCAAGCAGACAATCTAACTGGGCTACGCCAATCGTATATTTATTCCAAGATTCAAGATTATTCGATCTAAAGAAGTAATACAAAATTTCATTGAGAAACTAAACAGACGATCGGAATATAAACGCAAAACCTAAATTACATTGTTAAAAGCCTGAGTTACAGTACTGAACACTTACTTCTTTGACGATATCCAATCAGATTGTTTTACGGTTTGTCCAGGTCAGGAAACAGATAGAACAGATTTGAAAACAGCAGAAAACGGGTCAGCGAAACAGGTCAGCAACAAACATGTGTTCTCAGTGAAAATATATGCGAAAAACTAACTTATCCGAGCTCAAAGGTCAATTGACCGTATCGGTTACGCAACTAAATGTCAATCAAGCTATTTACGAAATCAAACGTCAATCAAATGTTAATTGCTCATGTATTAACGGAACAATGTAGAATGCTTGTATCGGACAGAATTCGTTGTCGATAACATTTAGTCGTCGATAACAAATAGTTGTCGACAACTAAATGTCTAGTCGGTTGAGGCCCTTAGAGCAGGACTTGAACCTGCGACCCCAGAGTTTAAGTCCAGCGCCTGATCCACTTGGCCAGCTATATACTCCCTTTCTTAGTCTGTTGTGCTTTTTGTTCTCAGTTGCAAGTTACAAGCCAGGGTCATGTCCAAACTTATACGAGCAACACTGTCAAAGCATGTGTACAACCGATGGCGATTGCTCAGGGCCCAATAAATGCTGCTTTATTGGTTGTGGGTCCGTGTGTTTGGATCCGGTGCCAGGTGAGAAGTAACTGAGTGAAGGGGGATAAGAAAGGAAACTCAAACGCCAGTAAACCTCGCAATTATTATCCCATATTAACAGGACTAAGTATGACAAAATGTAGCAATCACCAACGTAAACCGATACTAAGAGCACTGTATAAAATTCTGCAAGGCCGACCGGACAAAGCAAAGGTGCAGGATCCTGCTGGAACTAGTCAGCAAAATACACTGAGGTAAACAAATAGACGATGAAAAGCTGACTGTACAACCGAGGTGATATTTTCTGTAATTTTCCGATATTTCTTCATGTACGGCCTGACTTCTTCAGCGAATGAACTAAATGGATAATACAAGAAATCCGTTACAATTCAAAACACCAAGACCGTAAAATCCTGGTTATAAGCCCTGGGTTTATACAAGTTCGTGAAGGGTCGTAGGTGGGCTTATAAACCGGGGGGGGGGCTTATAACCCGGGGGAACTTGTACCCAGGATTTTACGGTATATTGATGTCACGCCATTAAGGCTTGAATCATTTTTATGACTGACTACAATAACGGCATCACGTTCACCAAAACCCTGTCCAAATTGTCCCTGTTGTCTTTCGAGAGATGCCTTCACAAATTAAAGATTTTTTATATTTGAATCAAAGATGTTATAGATTATAGATTTTATTTCAATAATCCCCCTCCTTCTACTAAGCCACACCTTACAGTAAGTCTTACAACCTTCTGCATGGCTATAAAATACAGCATCCCCCTACCCCTCAAGGAAATTGATTGTAACTAGGAATATTCGCAATGCACTAATTGTTTTAATAGTCATTGCTTCTGTGACAGTGCTGCTTCTGTTCATTTTGACATTTTTCTATCACGTATTGCAACCAGCTTTGTTACAAAATCGTGTCTGCAAAAATCAACACTAACACCTCTTTCTTTCCTTTTAGAGAAATGAAACGGACAAGTATCCTGTGCTCTAGTAGAGGTCATTACACGGATTGCTGTGCGCTGTAGTAGTAGTAGAAGTAGTAGTAGTAGTAGTGCTGCAAACATCATTTCTCTGATATTAAACGACGAACAAAAATGAACTGGAGTATTGCTGTGCGTTTGTTTTCTCTAGGGGAGGCATTGTTTCGGCAATCCATTTATGGCGAACTCGTAGTTCGGTTAACATTCATTCGGCGTGTATAATGAACTCCTGAGCAAACAAATTGAATATGTGAAATAATCATATACATTTGTTTGTTCCTGTCAGAAAAAACGTATAAACGTGGACAATCTGACACAACGGAATTCTGGTAAGCGCTGCGCTTTCAAGCTTGTCACTTTATCGATATTTATATTCAGGCCTTCCCATAATCCCTTGCGCCTTTACTTTTTCCAACGCAGAAAAAGACGAGCCTGGATAAGACGTAGAATACGATGAATGTCTATCAATTACAATAGAATATATTAAACAGACAGGAATCAGACTATACCCTTGAAATAAAATTATATCAATGAGATGAAATTTACAACAAACTGAATGGGATTGAATGGGTACACATGACTTATTTTTATAATAAATTCTTTAAACCGAAAAGATTATAAAAGTGGATATATGTGTAATTAATAACTAACCAGGCTCGCTTTGAAGCGTTCTTAAACCAGCACAGGCAAAGATAACTGTTCAATAACATTAAACATTAAAGCTGCACGTAGACGATCAACAATTTATAGTCAAAATACTCAGCGCGTTCCGCTCATTATTTAGAAATGATTTTCATTAATCGGGAACGGATTGCATTATTGGAATCAAAATTCCGTTTTTAAATTGAAGATTGAAATCTTCCAACGGTAGACTCACTCGAAGTAACGAATGTTGATTGGGTTGTTACTTACATACATTACAACACAGGCACGCCTTAAGTGTGTACCCACATTTTGTGGGTCGATTATTATTCATATATTCACGCTATTGTTCTTTGTCATTGAATATTCATAACTCACGGACCGATTACTTTCCGAAGTTGTGGCTGGCTACTGCACGAGCGCAAACGCTTTGATGTTAGGTGCGATATTTTTGCTTTGTTTTAGGATTTCTGCTTGATTGGTTTTTTTAAACCCTATTGTTGCGCCATATTAATTTATTCGTAAGAAAGGTCTGGAAAAGCTCAAAGAATGCACGTGGAAAGGCGCCGGAAAAGGCTGAGAAATTGACATTAACGCAATGCGTCTGCAAATGTCAGACACCGCAAAAACACTCGCAAACATTCTAGTTTCTGGAATGATTTTCATCAATAAATTTGCTCCTTTTATTCATTCCAGTGTTCATTTGAATCTAAGCTACGATTTTTGACGTCTGGCTTTGTTAAAATCATACCGCTTTGATGAGTCTAAGTGAATATAAAGCCATGATGAAGTAACTTTGGCTTTAGACCAAATACCGAGCTGATCGACAGCTTCCACAGAAGCACCAACGGCAAACTCCATCATGTATCACGGCTCACAGCTAATAAATTAGGTAACGCGACGGTCAAGTGTGTTTACAGTGTTGAGAATAAGTGAGTAGCCACGCGAAGGACTTTGTTATTTATAAGCCCGCGCAATGGTTGGTATTTGCATAAGAATATATCGGCTGTTGTTTTGACAAGCGCACGGTCAATCAAATCCAAACAAACTTTTATGTATTTCTTTGTCGTTTAATAGTATCTGATTGTTAATCTTAAATAAACTAATCCAACGAAAAGCTTAGCGATCGGTCGGTAACAAATCACTTCAAATAATTTTTTTTCGTTTACAAATCGACTTCCACCTCGCAAACGAGAGCAAAATTCATTCAAACGTGACCGAAGACATGTCGCCGCCGTTCGCACTGGCGGCGGCAAATTGCGTTGTAATTGGCAAAACAAAGCGGTTCTCCGGTAATACTGAACCAAAAATTTCGTTTAAACGCTCATTTTCAAGCTTGTCAAATGCATATCAATAATAAACCGATATTACCTTTGCCGCTTATAAGCGAAACGATTTTCGGTGGAAAGAGATGAAAACGCGAGGTGACATTTTTTTCGCAATCACCACGCTTCACAGAACAAAAGGGTACGCACTTGAGGGACAATAATTAAGCTCCATTGTTGAATTCTTTTGAAATACATCCACTGAATCGCCGCCCAAAAGTCACAAGTCCTATTCATTCGTCTGGGCCCAATAATTCCGAAGATACTCAGCCCTTTCATCGGAGCAAACTCGACAATAACTCGAAGCTTGCCGACAGGTAAATTAACGAGCCTTCCGTGTCAATTAGCCAGCGGTATACCCCATTTCTGAACAACACAAATAAAGCGTGCCTGTGTTGTAATGTAAGCCAAAGCTTCACACGCAAATTACGAAACCGTTGGCGGCTGTTCGTTTCAGTCGGTTTGTACGGTGGCCCACAAGGGCAATACAAAAATATAAGTTCCAGTACAAAAATATAAGTTCCAGTACAAAAATATGTATTCCAGTACAAAAATATAAGTTCCAGTACAAAAATATATATTCCAGTACAAAAATATAAGTTCCAGTACAAAAATATAAGTTCCAGTACAAAAATATAAATTTCAGTACAAAAATATGTATTCCAGTACAAAGCTATATATTCCAGCACAGAAATGTGCATTCCAGTACAAAAATACATTAAGTTCCAGTACAAAAATATGTATTCCAGTACTAAAATGTATATTCCAGTGCAGAAATAAATAGATATTCCAGTACGGAAATATGTATATTCCAGAAGAGAAATATATATATTCCAGAACAGAAATATATGTTCCAGTACAGAGTTTTATCCCAGTACAGAAATAAATATTCCAGTACAGAATTATATCTCAGTACAGAAATAGCACTCCCAGGGTCGAGGGTCAAATATTTTCCCAGACCACTTTGCGGTCCTACGCACGTGCTTGAAAATGGCGGCCTTCTGTGGAAAGCGTGGCTGTATGCTTCTAAAATCGTATTTCTTTTTGCCCAAAGTGTGGAGATAAAATCTCGCAAGTTGGAACTACTAGTAGCGTTAGTAGTAGAGCGGCGACTCGAACAAACAATAGCGCAAGCCCTGGATCTTTTCCCGCTGCCACCATTTCCAATTTCGAAACATTCAGAGAGCGAAAGGAAACAGAGAGGCGTTCATTCAGCGTCAGAAAGAAGTCCGGCTCCAAGAAACAAAAAATACAAGATACAGAAGTCTGCATCACCGTTGGTTTAATGAAAAACCGAAAAACTGTCATACGAGGGGAACGACTTCCTGTAAAGTTGATGAGCACCGCAACTGCGAGAGACATGCTAGAAGCTGCAAAGAAGAAACACGCAGCATACAATAAGAGATTTCGTGCAGGGGAATA
Source organism: Siderastrea radians (assembly GCA_964017195.1). Taxonomy (NCBI): domain Eukaryota; kingdom Metazoa; phylum Cnidaria; class Anthozoa; order Scleractinia; family Rhizangiidae; genus Siderastrea; species Siderastrea radians. The sequence continues at coordinate 7,034,755 of OZ024900.1, read as the reverse complement.
CCGTTTGGTTTACAAGGATGGTTCTGATGTTGATGTCATTCCTGGAACTGACGAGCCATTCAGTTTACGGCGCTATAAGGAAGAATCGGGGTTTGGGTATGCACGTATCTACTTATTTTTGCTGCCAGTCGGCAACATTTTTGATGAGTTGCAGGAAGCCTTGCAAGAGACAGACTCTGATTTAGGTGACGATCCAGACGGGTTTGATCCTGACGCAGACCATCAAGAGTTGCTGCAACCAGTGGAATGGCTGCAGCCGAGTTGTTCCTCTGGAGGCACGTACAGTGCTGATGCTGATGCTCGGTCCACAGAGATAGAAGGGAAAATAGAGTGCCCGACTTGTTTCAAACAGTTTCCAATTGACGAAGTCAGCCTGCATGCTGATGAATGTGCCGATGCATTCTGGGAGAGAGTTGGTGGTGAAAGTGAAATTACCCTGCAAAATAACGTCGAAGATGGGTTGTCTCAGAAAGATCTGAAGAGTGAAATTTTACAGCTGAGACTGAGACATCTTAGGAGAAAGAGGAGGCTGTTCGTGTCACAGTGCGGAGGAAGAAGATTTGGGATGATTTCAAGCGTTCACGTGAACGCTACTATACACCAGACAGAATTCTGAAGGTGACATTCGCTGGGGAGCCAGCGATAGATAGTGGTGGGCCAAAACGGGAGTTTTTTGCAGGTATTGCTTTGTTTTCTTTTGCAAATGAAAACTATAACTTGTGTATTTTCTTCAGGGGTGTTCTGGCGCAGGGCTTAGGTTGATAAGTATAAGACATGAATGGAAAATTCAAGAAGAATTGGAGTGTTGACAGTTAATCAGGCAGTGGGTTGTATAGTTTAAAAAACTGCTCGTAACACAACAGTGAGTTGAAGGTAATTTCAAATTCTGCAGAGGGACCCACAGGGGTTCAAATGTGCAACATTTTTTTTAAGCTGAGGAACTGTTGAGGGACAGGGGAACCATATAATAACAGTAATTATTGCCAGTGGGTTGGGGGGCTCCCATATAAACGTGATGGGGATGCTCATCAGATATTCCAACAGAAGCCCCTCAAAGGTACAAAGAGATTGTTTTGTGGGTGTGGTAATTTTTGGCCGTAAAAGGTACCCCTCCCCCCCCCAAAAAAAAACCTGGCAGGTTTATTGTTTGTATCTGCGAAGGTTTTACAGTTTTAGAAGCACTGTTATAAATCCCTATTTATGCCTTAACAGGTACCACTGTGGTCCCTTTAGAACTGAACACCCAAAGAGGTACTCAAACCACATTTTTAACCCCTGAAAAGTATGCCAAGTACCTCTGTCACTTTTATTGTGGAGTCCATCCAGGAATTATGGGTAGTTACACTAAAAAAAAAATTAGTCAAAGTCCAGGCCTACCATTTTATGTTCATGTCCTTTTACTTTTAGGCCCATATTATGGACCTGAATTTAGATTTCCAAGGTACTAAACATTCTTCCTTCCTTCAGCATTGTTGAGAATCAGCACAGTACAGACATACAGTGTCACACAGTACAGTGCAGTACAGTGCAGTGCAGTGTAGTACAGTACGAGGATGTACAAGAAAGGGACTTGGGTGTTTCATGAGCAACTACTTCCTAAGAAATGCCATATCCTCTTTTGAGTGACGCAGATGTTCACATTGCTACTGGCCTTGCGTTTGGAATCCTTTTCTATTTGTATAAAAGGTACTCTTGGCCTGGAAAGTTTGGGGTTGTTGAAAGCTACTGGAAAGATTAGTTATGCAATGGCACAGTTTTTAGGAGAGCTGTGGGTAGTACAAATCAGTTACATGTATGTATGTAGTTTTTCGGTAATCAGTTATTAGTTACTGTCATTTTTTGGGTGGTAACATTTGAAATTTTCACGTTTTAGAAATTTTAAGCTATGTTGAAGCGAGACTGTTTGTGGAAGGGATTCCATCAAAATCAACCATTTCTCTCAACTGTGGAGATTTTAAACTGGCCGGGAAAGTGATGGCAATGTCCATTGTGCAACATGGACAAGCGCCCAACTTTTTGTCACCTGTGATCTATGCATATTTCGGTGGAAATCTCCAAGTACAAGACATAAGATCTCCAAGCCACAGGGAGTTTTGTGAAAAGGTGAGATGCTAAATTTGCGTTCATTTGTTGAACAGAATTTGATTTGTTTGGTCCAAAGAAAAACTTGTGTATTAGCAGTGACAGCAGACCCAGCAGCTAGCTATATGCACATGATGCGTTTGGTTTTGAAATATCAAAATGCTAATCCATGCTAACTGAGGCCACCACCTGTCTTTTTTTTATATTATTTAATCGGGAAATACATAAATTTTGCCAAGACACATATTTGAGGATCCACTTCAACAGTGTCCTCCTGTTTCTAAAAGCATTGGTGTACAAATGTTTGTTTGTCAACTGCAATTAGGTCTATAAGTTGCATTTTATATAACTGGTTAAATTTAACATTTCTAATTGCTACAGTGTAACTGTGTCATTTTCCTGCTGATGGCAAAATTGTAGTATATTTAATTTGTCATTCTGTATTAGTACCTGTCCATAACTTTCCAAGTGCAAATTTTTCCACCATTTTCTTAAACAAGCAAAGTTATACTGTGTACAGAATTGTAAATATATGGCCCATTCTTCAAGGAATGGAAGATACGAATTAATTTTAAAATCTGCATTTTAAAAACCTCTAGATTTTGTAAAACTTTAGATTCAAAAGGCAACAAATGAAGAGCTTCCAGATATCCTGCAAGAAGAAGGTGCTTATCCTTTTCTTGAAGAGGTTGGTTATCATGGGGTGCCTGCAAGGGAGACCAAAGAATCAATTGAAAATGTTGTGAGGTGGGTTTACGGAAGAATAATAATGTAAGGAGGTGATAACACAAAATATTGATGAGAATTAGTTAACTCAAGGTGGCTTACAATGGTTTTAAGTTTAATGAAATCTAATTATGGTGATGTAAAACTTGAAAAATGTTGTCAGCCACCTTCAAATTGAATGTTCAGAAATAAGAATCAGTTTTACAGAAAAATTGCAGTGCATTTTTCAAGTTGTGTGGCCATGTTCAAACTGTCAGTGAGACAGCATTGAAAGTGTCGGCCACGAATGAATCTGTTGGAGCTTTTAAATCAACTGTCCGTGCCTACCTCCCTTTGGCCCTGACCTTTTTTTGTGTTAAACTTTTTTTAGCATGTCTGCAGTGCTGGGACTACTCCCTTAGCATATTTCCATGATTTAGATTTTACTTGTGAAAGCCCTTTATTGAGGCTTTGTTATATCATACAGTGAAGAAGTCCTGACTTTACACATTGACTGGTCCTTTAAAATTCCAGAAAGAAATATTTCTCTTATGAATATTTAGCACCAACTCATCTGTTCATTCTCTTGTCTGCTTCAGATCAATCTGCATAAATCAACAAGTGGGGGAAGTACTGCCACAGCTGGTGCAATTACAGGAAGGTTTATCCACATGTGGTGTCCTTGGTGCATTTCAAAAATCACCTAAATTGTGGGAATCAGCATTTGTTGCTGGTGCTGGTTATAGTATTACAGCCAACAACTTGATAGATGAAATAAAACCTGAATTTAGTCTAAGCCAGCTGAGGAAAGAAAAAGAAGCGGACTGTTACCACTATTTGTGTGAATTTATTCACAGCCTAGAAGCAAAATGTAAGTACCAAAGATAAAGTTACGTGGTCGGGCTAGTGACCTTGTCCACTAACTAAGCTTTGAATTAACTTTAAAAATAGGACATTAATGTTACCATAGAAATAGAGATGATGTCATGTATTTTACACATTAAATAAACAGTAATTAATTTTCTTAATATCAAGACCTCAACTGTGAAAATGACCTATTGTACCACTTTGCTTTAGCCTACACCTAGGTGTTAAGGTCTTCAAGCCTGTAAATTAAAAAAAAATCTTAATGAAAATAAAAGAAAGCAACCCTTTTAATTTTTCCAGAAACATTTTATCTCGGGTTTTCTGCAAAAATTATGCTCAGTCTACCTACAATTTGTAAAAAAAATACAAAAGAGCGGAGCAATTTTTTTTATGTTGTCAGTTTCATGCTACTATCACTAATGTATTGTTTGCATTATTTATTTGCAGCCATAGAAGAGCTTGGTGTGACCGATTTCCTGAAATGGCTGACTGGCTCTCGCAACTATCCTCCCCTTGGGTTTCCAAAAAAAAATTAAGTGCCAGTTCCTTCATGGATCCCGGATAGTTGTAAATGCAGGCCAACAACCTCCACTTGCGACCTGGTGTTTACACTACCTGTGCATCTCAACACAGAAGAAGAGATGGGATATATCATGACATCTGCGCTGACTGATAGCTTTGGGTTTACGTTGCTGTAAGCACAAAAACAGCCAAGTTATGATTTCCATGGAAGCTTGTATTGACACTGCAAACGTTGTTAGCCTGTTAACAGGCTCCTTATTTGAGAACAGGATGAAGAAAAATCAGTGAGCAGAGCAAGCAGTGTTCTTCCTTCTGTTCCAACTTAGGAACCTCTTCACGGGCCATAATGTATAACAATTGTTTTCTCGATCTCTGTATTTCTTGTTGTAGGTGAGATGTTCAGAGCTTAGCAATTCTGTTTCTTCAGTCCTAAAATAGTTCTATCAATTCCAGGCCTTATCATTCCCCTCTCCCTGGCCATTTGTCGTTTTGTTCTCCAAATGGTGCACTGCCCCATGGTGGAGTCAGCTCGTGCATACAGGTTCCTCACAGTAAAGGGTAAACAACAGTGCAAATGCCCACCATTGGAACAGTATCAAAATTGCAGTTTCTCTAAAGTAATATAAAAATCACAATTAAACGGTTTCAAGCACCTTTTCGTTGAGCCAAGATATGACAAAAATGCTACCTGTGTTTCACTAGAATCCTTGATACAGTGGTCAACACATCCACACAACCAGTTTGTGCATGGAATTAAGACAGCAAATCTGAATTTGTGAGGATGGTGTCATGTGAGCATGACTTAACATGACAGTTGTTGAGTAATTTCACAAATGCCCCACCCCCAAGCTGACCTTGACTAGCCCCACCATGCGGACTGACGACTTGTCAAATGCTCAGGGGATGGTTGGGCCTGAAATTGACGAAGCCATAAGTCCACTGTTCTACCCTCTTGCCACTGACAACAGGGCCAGATATAAATTTTCTGCCTCTTTCCAGTCCCTTGGTTCCTGCAAATCACTGTTGGACAACACATAATTGAAGTACTCTTGGTATACATTTGTTTCCTCCTCTACCTGCAAAAAATTTTCCCTGAAATGATCAATTTGTGCAGCTGAAATGGGAAGAATCAAACCGTCAACTGCACCGTTGTCCTCAGGCAGGCAAAACAATTCATCGGGTCTGCCAGGAACTGTGTCATGCCGTGAATCTCTTATGCGGTGAGGGTTCCAATGTTCTTTTACAAAATCAAGATCTTTTTGGATGATTCCAGAAAAGGAGAACCAAATGCACTCTTTTTCGAGCTCATTGCCCGGGTGGAATTTCTCATTTTCATTCATGTCTTTGAAATAGTTTATCCACCATGTAGATCGGTTTCGGCGATAGAAAGACCACCATCCTTCTATCCTCTAATTGGCAGGAGATGAGCCGTAAATATGGGCACCTACATCCTGTCTAAACTCCCACTGCATAGCAGCCATTATGACATTCTCAGTACCACAGTCGGTTCTTAATTTCACTGGACACCCATAATCGTCGACGCAATCAAAAAAAATGGGACGCTGCTGTTTCCGGAAGGTTGTTTGACCTAACCAATCGTAGCCACATGATCTTTCTGCTCCACCCATCGATGCATCCATGTATTGGGAAACCGTATGGTTTGAGTTTGTCGTAACCGTCCACGTGCCAACACATAGTTGGGACCTGGCGCTCTATATTTCCTTCGTCTTAGACGCTTTCTTCGCCTGGTTTCGCATCCTTCGGGGTCAAGTTCTCCCATAATCTCTTCTACAACCCTCCTTGGTACTCGAATACCTTTCATCGATAGTGTGTGCCACATTGAGCGATATCCTGCCATACACCCAGGACCTTCCATTTCTTGTTCTATTTGTCTTCGTACCTCTGCCTCGTCGTACAAAGCCAGTTTTCTACGAAGGCCAAATTCCTTCACCGATTCTTGAGAGTTCGCTCGGACATCTTGATGCCGTGTTGCTTAGAGAGCATATGTATTATACTCTTGTACTCAAATCCCCTTGAGAAATAGAAAATTACTATGGTCTTCACATCAGGGAGAAGCTCTAACCCGCAACTGGTACAAAATTTGTGGTCAGAATTGCCAATATCGGCTCCACACTCACAACTGCTCAAGAAAGCCGCCATTTTGTAACTTCTCAAAGTTCCCGCCAGCTGACCGCTAAGTGCAGTGGGAATTCAGCCTCAAATCCATGTCGCCTCGATTCCATACATCTAAATCTCTGAACATACATATCTCTGGAACTTATATTTCTGTACTGGAACTTGTATTTCTGTACTAGGACATATATTTCTGTTCAGGAATATATATTTTCTGTACTGGAATATACACATTTCTGTACTGGAATATTCATATTTCTGTACTGGAATACATATTTTTGTACTGGAATATACATTTTTGTACTGGAATACATATTTTTATACTGGAACTTAATATATTTTTGTACTGGAATACACATTTCTGTGCTGGAATATCTATCTTTGTACTGGAATACATGTTTTTTTAAAGATAACCGTGACATTGAACTGAAATATTCAAAATCAAACACACCAAATGAATGTTATTTTTGTCATTAAATTCGATGCTAGATAACAAGCTTCGGAAATCTTCGGGTGATCGGCAAAAGTCTTCGAAAATCTTCGTTCATCTTCGGAGATCCTCGGGTCAGTCTATACATGAGCAGTCTGACCGCTGACCAAACTTTTTGGTGATCAAGGGCGTTCCTGGCTGTATTGAGGGTATTCCGGGGCATTAAGGGATGTTCCGGGGTGTTCCGGGGGTGTTCCGGGGTGTTCCGAGGGTGTTCCAGGGGTGTTCCGGGGTGTTCCGGGTGTGTTCCGGGGGTGTTCCGGGGTGTTCCGGGTGTGTTCCGGGGTGTTCCGGGGTGTTCCGGGGTGTTCCGGGTTTTACAGACACCCCAATAAATTTACAGTGCGGCGCGTCTTACCGTGGTCACCCAACAAACTTTTTCAAAAGTTATAATTAGCCAATCACAGATTTTGGTTGATGGTCACGCCTCCTCGAAAAGTATTCCGCGCGTTAATAAACTTATCTGGTGCTTTTCTTCTGTTTCAACAAGGAATTCCGGGAGAAAAATCTAGTTCAACTGAAGTTAAGCAAGTTTCGATGTGTCTTCCTGCTTTTACGAAAATCTGGAACGCTCGAATTGTTGCCTTCCATTCAAATCCAGCTACGCGCCGTTTCTTTTCTTTTACCGCAACCGCTCGTACAAGTAAAATTGTCAAAAAATATTCAAGACGATGAAATAATCAACACAGGACAGCTCGACAGACGTGACATGAGTTGACGTATTTTACGTTGCTCTAAAACCCCGATTCCTTTGGTAGTTCCAGGTTTCCGGACAGATGTGAGAGTCGTGAGAGCCAACAATACGAGGTACATGTTAGCTTGGAGAATTCAAAACAATGTAGAGAAGACTTCTTGCAAGGGTTTCCCGAAATACATCTGTACATTTCCACTGTTGTAGTCGTGGCCTTTCCTCTGTTCTCCGGCGCTGACTGAAGTAATATGGATTTGTATTTTTGTACAGAAAAGAACACTAACTCTGGTTTGTTTTGCCATACGGTGTCGCTACCACAAAATAGACAAAAATAATCAAGTTACTGTCAGCATTGTATATAGTCTGGCAGCAAATGTATTCCCGTGGGAATTTCGTGCTGAAAGCAAGTCACTAGTCTAGAAGTATTAAGGGGACCTCAAATGACAAGAAAAATCTTGTTGCCAGTTTTGCATCTCGCAAGGAGGCTTTTTAGGAGGTATTAAGAAAATGGCCTTTTGGACTCTGCATGAAAGCGAGGCTGAGGAATAAAACCTCTTAAAACTTTATTAACTGCGGATAAAACAAAACCAAATGACATAAGATATAAAAACCAATGTTGGCAATGTTGGTCTAAGCCAATAGGACACGTCACTGGTCACGTGACTAAGCTAGCATGAAAGCGAGGTTGAGAAATGAAACTACTTAAAACTTTAGTAGCAGTGCATAAAGCGAAACCAAAATAACAAAATATGAAACTCAACGTCGTCAATGTTGGTTTAAGGCAAAAGGACACGTCACTAGTCACGTGACTAAGCTAGCATGAAAACGAGGCTGAGGAATGGAACTTCTTGTAACCTTTTTAATTGTGGATACAGATACGACACCAGAATGACATCTTAATGTTATGTTGGCCTAAGGCCTGAAACTTTTTAGTTCTTAAAAGAATTCGTTACCAACATTTATTAAACTATCTGGATCATTGACTATTTTTAAAGTGGTACTACGATCAAAAAATCACTTTTATTTTTTCTTCGGATTTCGAGACTTTGTTTACTAAACACTCTCCAAGCGAAATTTTGAGCCTTAATTTTGAGAAGAAGACCGTTTATTTAAACTGCAATTTTCCGATTTAATAGTCCACCATTATTACACCAGAAAGGATATAATGACGTCATTCACTCAAGAGCTTTAGAATGTGAAAGTGCCTTATTTAGTATGCAGCACGGGAATGAATGGATAAGAAACTGCTCACACCTAGCAGATCACTTCACTAGCCACGAATTTGAAAGTACAGTGACAGTGAAGAACTCTGCCTGGTTTTTGACAGATATGATCTTCCATCCTCCCTGAAATAGGGCACTCGCATTAAGAGGCAAGAAGGGCAAACTCCAGTGTATTATCGCATTACTGCCTTGACCCACATTGCAAAAGTTCCAATGAAAAGGCTTCTTTTACACACCAAAACCAAGATTAAGTTGACAGATTACTTGGCACAGAAGACCACCGAGTATGGGAGAGAAATGGACGACAGGTTGTCGTAGCATGGGGCTCTCAGTGGAAGGGAACTAATAAAGATATGTGATATCTGCAAAGCAACCAGGAGAAGGCAGACGCAAAGACGCTATTGATGCTACAGCCAATGGCGCAACTGAGCTGCGGATTCACCCTTCCGACACAAATCTTTTTATTCTCTCTGCTAGACGTTACCCAGGTCTCTGCAAAAACACCTTATCTGTCACAGACACAGGTCAGAATAATCACAAAATCAAGCTTCAAATAATCTTTCATGCTCTTGGCCCTGCTAAAGCAGCAGCACTTCCTGCCTTTCATGCTTTAAGTGGAGCTGACAACACAGGTTGCTTTTCTGGAAAAGGGAAAGCTTGCTGGAAAGCCTTCACTGAAGCTGAGGTCATCAGAAGCCTTTCAGATCCTGGGTGAGTGCGATTCCCAGCGCAGAGACGATGGCCTTAATTGAGAAGTTTGTGTGTCAGCTGTATCTACCGAGGACAGATATCAGTACAGTAAAGGAGCTGAGATGGTGGCTGTTTAGAAAGAAGCAAGCACAATCAGAACGGCTACCCCCAGCCATAGTTAATAAAGCGCAATGGTTATGCAACCTGATAAATGCCTTTGTTCGATTTTTTTGTTGCCGTTTTTCGGCCTTGACCGTGCACAACCACAATTATAGTTTTTGGAACTTTGTTCGAACAACAGACCAACAGAAATGTTGCCCTAAATTATTCAGCCATACAGTATGATCAAAAAAACAAAAGATTGTGTAATCCCCTTTGAACTCTGCCGGTTTTCATAACCAGTCCCTCGACTAACTACAGTCGAAGATCTCCTCCTAGCGACAACTCTCGTAAGCGACCAGCTCTAGTTACAACCATCATTGTAAAACCCCGTTTGAATTGTCACCTAAACTCTGTAATTGAAAGCTGTCGTAGGGGACCGCTCCCGTAAGGGACCGCGACCACTTTTGGAATTACCGACTGGTCTTTTCCTTTGTTTCTAAGTTCTCATAAGGTACCACTCAGTCAACGCCTCTATAAAAACATTCACTTAGTAATCAAATTTAGAGTAGTACATAGCATAAGCGCCAATGGTTCGTTGACTTATGCATACGCGAACCTCATTAGTTCGCTCATTGGTTCGCCAATTGGTTTGCCAACATTGGTGTTTATATCTTATGTCATTTGGTTTTGTTTTATCCACAGTTAATAAAGTTTTTAGAACTTTTATTCCTCAGCCTCGTTTTCATGCAGAGTCCATGAGGCCATTTTTATAATACCCCCTAAAAAGCCTCGGTGCGAGTTCCAAAACTGGCAACAAGATTTTTCTTGTCATTTTAGGTCCCCTTAATAATTCTAGACTAGTGAATTGCTTTCAGCATGAAATTCTCACGGGAGTAATATTTCTTACATTTGCTCCTGGACTAATAAATGTTTCACTCTCAGCGGTTTAAATTCATTCAGGATCGCTCAGTCGCAGTCTGCTGTGTAAAGCTGGCATTCAAATTACTGAGAAAAGATTTCAGCGAATGTCAGTCGATTTTTATTAGCGAATGCAAAGGCGAATAGAATTTTCCCAATATAATTGCCAGTGAGTACAACGGCGAAAGAGCGAATGATTTATTCGCGAATGCGAGGTCCGTCGTAACATCGAATGCTAAGTGCAGCAGATTTCAAAACGTTCGCAAAGGCAGTATATGGTTCATCTTTCTTTCCAAGGCTCCTATATTCTTCTCTAATGCTAAGTAGTAAGCAAAGTAATGATCCGTAAAGTTAATGGGAGAAAAAGAAGAAACTTGAGGTCCGCCAAGCCCGCAAATTGAACTGTAGGCGTGCACGGCAAGCAAATTTCGCCCTCTCTGATTGGCTAACTTGTGAAAAAGTTTGTTGGGTGGCCACGGTAAGACGCGCTGCACTGTAAATGCCTGCCGTCTTTCTCCTTAAGGATGAAGCTAATGTGAATTCAGTAAAGGGGATTATAATTCTCAACGAATGTACAGTTTTTACCAATTTTGTATTTCAGCTCGCACAAAAATGAAAACTGTCGATATGCTAGAATGATGAACTTAGAACCACACCCTTTGAATTTGAACATAGTATATCTTTCCAGAGTACATCGCACTGTAGTATAAATAGTTGTAAAAACTCTTTACTATATCTTCGCATCTAGGAGACGTATAATTAAAAAAAATTAACATGTTTTGCTAAATTTTAGGTGCTCTTATCGCCTTGATAAAGTTAACGTTGAAAAATGAAAAGGCGACGCGGTTTGTTTACGAGCGAAACTTTAAGATATAGTATAGAAGAAAAGCAAAAACCAAACAAAAGAAAATTAAAATACACGAACTATTTAAACAGCTGTACAGTTTCTTATAGCGGTAAGCAGAATGTTAGATTGTGTATGGAAAATGTAGGTAATAACAGTGAAGCAGATCGTAAAGCAAACATTTTCTCGCCAAGGAACTTGCGCAGCCAAATTATGAATTCACTTAATTCTGGGCCGGATCCCCGCACCGTATGATTTTTTGGCATCTTATTTTATGGATTGTATGGTTGCGTTTTGCGGATCAAATCTTTTTGGACTTGGCGAGATGAGGAGAGGTGATTTGAAAGTGATCTCATGCGAGCTTTACGAAATAGTGCAAAACTGTGACATCATAGAGTTAACCCACGAGTTGTTTTCTCTGAATTCTGGAACTGCGAAATGACTTTCGTTGGAGGCGGAAGATATTTAGCTCGAGGCTCCATTCATTACTTTCATGAATTATCCTTTGCGGGATCATTGAAAAACGTAAAAGCCACAAAATGGTCAATTAAATTAATCGCAGTCGAAACTAAAGGAAATGGTGACTAAGTTGAAAAGGGTTTAAGAATATCGAAAACAAATCTTCTGCTACACGGTTGCATTGATTTCCACACCACATACCATATCAAAAGCTCCCGGCAGCCATTTAGAGGACAGAAATGTAACCGTTATTGTTAAATATCTTATGTAACACTAAAAAAATCACCATAATAACAATGGTTATGTTTATTATAAAATGTAAAGGGCTGGCTGTAGTTTAGAATGCTTCGCTTCTTGCAGCCTGCTGTTTACATGTCGGTGTAAAACGGAATTAAAGACGGTATGTTCCCTTTGCAAGCTTGAGCAAAGCAGAAGGTAGGAAATCTTCCATTTCTCTTAATTTTAGGTGATTATATATAGCGGTGGATACCTGCCATTTATCGAGAGATAAATGATTTTAAATGACATTATATTTTTTAAGAAAACCTGCCTTTGAATGGCAATTCTGAGTTTCTTCCTCCTGCTATCTTTCTAGTTAAATTTAATTTTTATAGCATTTCACGTAGCATGCTGGCGATGTATTACTAGACTTTAAACCTTGAAACTACTATTATTTCTCCCGCCGATGTCTGATAAGCGTTTGTCTGCAAAAATTCAATACTAAAGGCGCACTTTTTTGATGACCCGAGTTTCGTTGCTCCATACCAAATCAATTAAATTGTGAGGAGAGACGAAAAAATGGTTTTCAAGATTTTTGGCTCAAAAGGTTACCGTTTTATTATATTGTAATAAAGATCATGCAACCAGTCAGTGTCCAGTCTTACCAATTTATAAGTATAAAAGTATAAAAGTATCCTTTCCAATGGGCTGAAAGTTAAAGTGTCTCTTTTTCGTGGCAGTGGGATTAAAGGGTCTTGTATCTTCTTTGAAGACATGTCTTTACAGGCTTCGTCATTTTGTAACAACCGCAACACGAAGAAAGACGTTGCGTGCAAAGAAAAGAAACCTAAACAATTCTTTTTGAGGTAAAATTTTCTAATGAGCAATGTGCCAAGGAAGCACAATCCCGAGAGTTGAATAATGCATATATGGAAAACGTAAATGAATAGTCTCAATACGTTTAGTGGGGGCAGATAGATTAAAAGCAAAAGGGAATATCTTTGCCATCAGTCGTCGCCTGTCTGCGATCAAATTCGTAAGCTCCCGACTAGACTAAGGGCTTTCTTGACACCTGGTTGTGTCATAAGTAAACTGCACAGATTTTAATCATAACGTATATTTCTATCCTAAAATGTCATTACTGATAAGCAACACAATGTTTTGAAACAATTCCACTCTGAAACTCTGAGATGAAAACCCGTGAACTTCCAGAGTTGTAAAACTACACACGAAAAAGAAACACTCGGTTTATATGAGTCTGTTGAAAAATACGTTTTCTGACATGGCTTTGAGACACCGACAATAGAGAATGAAGATTTCGATGGAAATTACTTGTAGTTTAAATTGGCAGGGAATATCGATCTTTATTTCTAAATCGTAAAGTTAGATGCCGCAACGTGTTTTTTTTTACCGCTGTCTCAAAGGGTTTTTCTGGCAGTTTTCAAAGATTTGTAATGTGATCTCAGTTCTACTTTAAAAACCACTGTCGTCGTAAACTCAGTGGAATATAGTTTGCCAGACCGCGTCAGCTTAATCTCGTAACAGGTGTTTTAATTAAAATAATATGTACGATTGAAAAACAAAAACAGAAACAAAACCAGTGCAAAATATGCGTGTTGAAGTAACCAATGAGGAGCGCGAAAAAAAAAATCAATCGCTGAACTGCAGCAAGACATATGAATGGTAAATTAAAAGTTTTGCATGAAATGGCAACTTTTCCGAAAACGTTTTGCTGTCGATTATCCTGTCAGTCGGAATCGCCACATTGTTTGGTTATCATTCACGTTTTCATGACAAATGAAGTCCGCCAGATCGGCTTTGGACAAGAATGAACAAAGTTGATAAACGTAGTAAACACTAGCTATCAACCTATCTCAGAAGACCTTTGTTGTGATATCTTCACCTCCCTTGGGTGGAAAAGTTATACCTAGTGCTTTAGTACATTACCGTTCGGTTTCGTTTTCAAAAGCATAAAATAATGGATAGCAATTTCTTGCGTCTGCTTGGTTCCCCTACGGCTTCTCTATGTTCTTTATAACTTTTATTCTTTAAATGTTTTAATTTTCGTGTAGCAAAGCAAGAGAATTTGAAGGGTTAAAGATATCCAACAGCAAACGACTCCGATGACTGATCACCATTGCTTTATCGTCAGCTCTCTCTCCGTTGACGCCCAGCTGCAGTTTCTCTTCGTTTCCAATCTAACTCTGCTGTTATGTGGCACGCTTTTATCCGTCGGCACGCTCACAGGCAACGTGTTAATCCTGTTGGCGGTGCTGATAACAAAGACGCTCCGAAAACCAATCATTTATCTCATGTGCAGTTTATCAGCGACCCACATTTTCTGGTCACTGAGTCATCTTTCTTTTTACACTGCGGCTCGCGTGGACGAATTAGCCACCAAGGCATTTTGCTTTGAAGAACAGCGATTCTTCTTGTTTAGTTTCTTTATGTGCGCATATCTGCCCACTACTCTAGGAAATCTCGTTATAATAAGCCTTGAGAGATACAATGCAGTTAAACGTCCGATTCAGCACCGTGCAAGCATGACGAAAGAGCGCGCTCTTAAAATGATTGCCCTTGTTTGGGTTACGGTTTTCTTCACGCAAGTCGCAAAAGTTTTAATCTTTGAAAGCCCAACAAAGGGAGTATTGGTCTCCGTTGTAGTCTCCGTAATTTTAATAATCGTAATCATCGTTGCACAATTAGGCATTTGTCGTGCCAGTCGCAGGCAGAGTGCAAATTTTCCGGGCCAAGAAGCGGTGATTCGTGCAATCCAGCTCAGATCGCAGAAAGTTTCTAAAGAAGTTAGGAAGATGCTGTTGTCCCTCATCCTTGGGTTTGGTCCTCTGCTGCTCACCGCTGTTATTAAAATGGGTTTTAAAGTTGATTACGTTTTCCTTATTAGTCCTTGGGTTATGCTTGTCGTCACTTTCAATAGTGCTGTGAACACTTATATCCATTTGAACGGAAACAACGAAACACGCCAAGCCATTAAAAACATCATCAGATGCAGACGAAGAAATGCGGCAGTCGTTCCTCTAAGACCTCATACGACCTAGTGAAAAATGACAACAACGAACGGATCAACATCTTCATCATCAATGTCATTGCCATCTTAAAAGACATCGTCACGATCGTCATCGGAATCGTCATCATCGTCGTCGTCATCATCATCATCATCATCATCATCATCATCATCATCATCACAATCATCATAGACATCATTGTCTTCGTCAACGTCATCGTCGTCATCGTCATCACAATCGTCATCATTTTGAGCTAAACTAAGTTCTGAATTGAATTGAGTCTAGAAATAGTTTTAAAAAGAGCAGAAAAAACCGTTTTCGGAGGACGTTACATCCTGCATTTAATGCTTGGCCCTAGCTGAAGAAAGTCAAGACCGTTTTCGTAACCCAAACCATCAAGCAAAAAGGTTTTGTGCTTATAATATTACTATAACTTTGCATTTTATGCAAAGCAACGTCAAAGTGTTTTCGTATTTAACTACCATCACACCCTTTGATGACAACATTGACATTCTAATCACCAATAATTGCGTATTTTCTATTCATTCTGCCCATAGGAAAGGAGGCAGGCATGAGAATGTCGGGCTATTTGTCCAGGAGAAATAAATTCGGCGTCGGTAACAATGGCGAAACAAAATTGATGCAGCAGGGAGGGAGAGTGTAGAGTTACATCCTCTTACTTGTCCGGTCCTCAAATACTTCCCGCTCAGGCGCTACAGACCGGTCTGACGCCTGGTACCTAGTCTAAGGGTTCCTTCAGCGCAGCTAGGCGCTTCGCTGTTCAATGAAAACCGATTTCTTTGCTTTAAATAAACAAGAGATGAAAATGGCGTGACTTTTGTGAGTTACTCGTATTGCTTAGCAGCTAAAAACTTGCATGTTCTGCAACTGTAAGATCGAGACACACTAGTCGACATGTCGCAGGGACAGGTCGCTGCGACAACACGCCTCGTGTGCAGTGCTTGGGCGACATGTCGTTGGGTCAAGATGCCCACCTATCTACCTAGTGCACACGAGGCGACTTATATTAGCGACCTGTCTATGATAAGGGTGTATGGCAACTAGCTTTTAAATAAGGAAAAAGATCGCGGCCGCCGTGGAGAAGAAGAAGAAGCTCCTGGTTCTGTTAATGGCGATGCTTGATGAAGATATGTGCGAATATGTTGACAGAAACGGTGAACACAGCTGAGGCTATCGAGAAGACAAGAAAAAGGTGCTTATTGAACTACCTTTAAAGAGTTCTATTCTATTCCGCTCCTAATATGCTTTGCGTTCGAAAACTTTTAGCAATAATGGGCCTAGAAAAACAAAACAAAAACTGAACCAAGTATGATAGAGTTAGTTGATCATAGAACCGTATTCTGGAAGTACTTTATTCTTAGACGTCATATTTCAGTTAATTAGTACTTGTGAGTATGCCCTCCCCTCCCCTCCCCCCTCCCTCCCCCCTCCCGAGAAACTGGGGATTAAATTGTCCTGTGCAGATAAGCCATTACAGACTGGCTGGAAGGGTGGTACTGGGGAGTAGACTACCCCATCACTTCCTGGACTTTTTATACTCGGATTTTTATAGTTTTTCTTTCGTTAGATAAATTCCCTTACTGGTTTTCTCAATTTCACCCCCCTCCCCCACCCCCACACCCCCCCCCACTACCACCATTTTTTGGGTTTTCTGGCACAAGTTGATCATTTTCTAACTCCAGCAAAAGTTAAAAAAATCCTTGTTTGAGAGGCTTTTGGGCGCGAAGTCCTTAAAGCAGGGTCGCTATCTACATTGGTATATTATGTAACCGTTCTAGCCAATTAGTTCCCCGGATGCTTTTTATCATTAAATGAACGCAATCTTGCGTGAATATCTCTTAGTTTGTAACTATGCCAAATTTCGCTTAATTACCATGGAGACTGTTTCAAACTTTACTGTGCGGAACCGTCAAGTGAAGTCACACCACAAGAGCACTTCAGGTTCAACGACTTCAACGCTTATTGGTGAGATTCCCTTTTTACTGTTCAATTAGGAGTTTTTCAGTCAGTTGTATTTTTCCCTGTCCTCAGACACCCGGATTCAAATTAACCTTTTCTCTTTTTATCCCGACAGTGGACAAGATTTGTTTTTAAAATATATGTTTTGAGCTTCGAATTCTGACTGTGCATATCACTGACAAAGTTTTTCGACAGCGAATTCAGCCTTTGGATGGAATGTATACGTTTTGAATAAAGTATCTCTGAAGTATGATCTAAAGTGTCTAAAGTTTTGCAGTTAGCTAAATATTGAGACTACAGCTGTGTTAACAATAAATGGCTGTCAATTTACGGCTAAATCATTTTCCAGTTTTAATTTAAATGATAATTTTGTGTTGTCACTTACCATTAGAACAACAGGATTTTTGGGGGTGAATCATTTTCTCTCATTTACTAGCACTACTCCTGCCTATTTCTGAAGTCGGATAGCACAGGAAATTGCACCATGAAAGGAAGGTTTTTGGCGATTTTGCTGGGATTCTGCACCTTGCTTTTCAACGTAAGTAAGTCATATATTCAAAGAAATGCAAGTTCATCGGCAAAATGATATGAGATGGAAACGTCTCTTTTAGAGTTGCGAATAAATGCCTTTGGCCAAGGTTTCCTTAAAAAGTTCATCAAATTTTGCAGTGGTTTGTTCACGTTGATGCATCTTGTTGAGCGACAAGACTCAGTGAAGACTCTTCTGCTGGATCGCAGCCGTTTTACCCTTTGTTATCTAACATGAATGAACCTGTCGAACAGAACTACCCTAAGGTGCTGTTTGCTACACTGTAAAAGATAGTCCTAACATTTTTTTTGGGGGGGGGGGTATCTGGAGTAAATGTTCTAGTACAGTTTCTGTTTTTTTTTTCTATTTGTCGAAAGGTTTGTAAAATGTCTTCGTCCGCTTTTGAGGAAAAAACTGAGGCTGCATGTATCATAGCCTGAGAAAACAGCCGACGTTTCACGAGGTCTCCACACGAGCCGTCGCAAAACGACGTATGAGCTAAGGAGCGCAGAAATTCCATACTGATGACATGTCTCTACCCAGATCTTAGTAGCGCTTCTGATTGGCTGGAGTCTTCTTTCAACCAATCAGAAGCACTACCAAGATCTGGGTAGTGTCACGTCATCAGTATGGAATTTCTGCGCTCGTTACTCAGACGTCGTTTTGCGAGGGCTCAAGTGGACACCGTGAAACGTCGGCTGTTTTCTCAGGCTGCATGTATCAAAAACTGTTAGGTGTCTTTAGGTTTGGGGCTAATATCAAAAGGTAGAAATTCTTCTCCAAACGCTTATCAAACTCGTGACATTATAAACTACGCTAATGAATGCCTTTATTTTTTCCACTCCTTTTTTTTAATAGGTTCAGGAAAGCCTTGGAAGGCCACGCGAAGGTGAACTGTTTTATGCTTGTCTGTTAAGCTTAACGTTTCATTGATTATTATAAAGGGAGCTCCCCACACTCCCTATTATAAAGTGAGAAACTAATTTAAATATTGACAAGGTAAACGGACTAAGGACGCACTCTGTTTTGCTCCACGCCAGATTATAGAAAAGCTTCACAAGTGACCGGTTGGACCTAAATTACTGCGCAAAATCTTAACGCCAAAGGGCGTCCCGCATTTTTCTAACTGTGATTCTTTCAATGGATTAGGTGTTGGCTTAAGTTACCTCTCCACGAGAGCATGATGTACACAGCACTGATTTAATAAGATGACCAATACTGATTACAAATAATACTAGGAGTAATCATAGATTAGGAAGTGCGTTCGACATGAGTATTAGGAGTTGTTAGTAAGAAATAAACGGGTAGTGAAAGAAGTAAAGTAACTGTGACTCTGCGAGTGGGAGAGGAATATGAGTTGATAAAGGCTGCAAAATCCCAAAATTTGTACAGAGGTTTAGTCGCCGTCTGCAGTAAAATATTCATAAATACTAGACAGGGGACTAAGTAATCATAACTTTAAGTAGCCTCCAAATAGTATTATATATTATATTACCGCAGATTGAGACTGTATGTAAGAGAATACCCCAAGTACAGTGTATTTAGCATTTGGTGGTCTTAGTGAAGTGGAAAATTTGAGGTTCAGGAGCAGTGAAAGAAAGAAAAATATACAAAGTGCAGAATTAAAAATGATTTAAAATTCAGTCTCGGAGTATCGTTCATCAAAGCCTGAACGGATTTTTTGTATGACAATTAACGCTCGGTTGCCTTTTTGTTATCTTGATGACAACTTATGGCAGCATATTGGTACTATGAACTGCCAAGCTAAACAACTAGGAAATTTTGCTTTTTGACCACAAATCCGGGTATATTCCCTCGCCGAGCAACGCAGCTCAGTGGGTTATATAATTTTTGACCAAATGTCATAGTGGTAGCTCCAGAACTTCGAGTTTGTTTTGAATCAGCCGATAACGATCAACACTGGGAATTGATATTTATGAATATTGATCATGAGCAACACTATGTTGATCTAAATGATAACATTGTGTTCATGATCACTATTGTGTTAATAACGAAGAACAATGAGATAACATTTCCTAACGTTGCACTGATATTAATGACGTTAATGATGGTCTGATTAGTCAGAAAGCACGTGTCCTCCTTCTTTCAGAGATGCCATGTGAAGACCCTATTCCATGGATCTTCTGTGGGCGTGGTCCAAACCATCAGGATTGCCCATTAGAGTACACCTGTATCACTCACCCAGCTGATCGCTACGCTGTTTGTTGCCCAAGGACTGGTCCTCTAGGCTAGAAGCGGCCTACTAGAAATAGCTTCTTGAGGTTGGTGTCAGAAATAAACAAAGACGGTAGCAATCCAGGCAATCTTTTAAGTTTGCTTGGGCTGCGAGGAAAAAGAAGGGTTCTACATAAAACGAATAAATATAAAATCAATGTCGATGCAGTAGGGATAGCACTAGAATATTTTGCTCTGGGTCCCGGGACCCCTACATCTTAGTTATTTAGGTCACTTGAGTTTTTTAGGGGTTCCATAGCATACCTCTCCCGGCCCCCCCCCCAAAAAAAAAACAAATAAATAAAGATTAGCCTGGTCTGTCTGGAATGGACTCCCGTCTGTCCCACAGACAGATAGAAGGCGATGATACCCACCCTTTTATTTTGTACTTTTATCTTAGAGAACGAGAAACAGCAAGGGGACAGGGCACCCAACGGTTCCTTTCGGGGTATATCTGTTCGGAAGGCTTAAAATCGCCTGAGATTTTCGGATTTAATTTCAGTGAAAGCTAGAGATTTCTTCGGCGAAAAACCACGTCCGACTTTCGTAACAAAAGGACTTACTAGTTGCTATTGTTTTCGGAGGGACATATATGTCGTTTAGAGTGCAAAATGAGGTCAGCGGGCATTTTCTGAGAGCTGTCAGCAGCTAGGAAATTCGGCGAATGGGATTCTGTTTCCTGAAATTTTCTGGGCCTAAACTTTTCGCTAAAAAATCCAAACAGATCAATCTGTATTAGCTTACACAAATATGCCTTTAAAAAGCTCTGAAACGATCTAAGAAAGCAGAAAAAGATATTTTAAGTATTTTGCTAAAATTCTCTCGTTGGGTGCCCCTAAGGGGACAACACAAACAGTATTGTGTGTATACAAGAGGGTTATACTCCCTTGGATGGACGGAAATGTTTATGATGCATTTTTTAGCTGCTTTCTGCATTAATGCTATCTCTGAATGGTAGAATACACTGTTAGAATGAATGAGTGTAATTCATACCTTCTTATAATATCAAAACAGAAAATATGGCTATGGCTACGTTATGGCTCAAGAAAAAGGGTTTAAGATGCCTTACGACGTATAAATGACACAGGGCCATGTTACAGAGAAACAAAGATTTAATTAGCAGGGTGTAAGAAGGCCTGTGGCACGACTGCCTCACCAATGTTCGCACAGACTGTGCTGTTTTTGCCAAGATCAACAACAGCGTACCTTAATGCCATTCATACGAATCGCAAGGATATGGTTTTCACGCTTTAACTTAAAGTTAGAGGAAAATAGTTAACTGAAAAACAACTGAGACATGACACTTAGCTTACGCGTCCTTGTTAATCTTAGATTCCTTTTTTGTTTTCAGACTTCCAGCAGTAAGGATTTGGCCAGTCTAGGATCCATAACTTTTAGCCGAATCATGTATTTAACGTTTACATCGATAGCCTTTAGCTATAATCCGTCCTTTGTTGTATTGCATTAGCTATAGAAAGCATTGTATGTCATTGATAAAGATATTAAAGGGATAAAACAAAAAACTATGTCACAGATCTAATGGCGTCTCACAGTGTCTTTTCAGAAACAAACTTTTTTTGAGAGGGTAAGGTACGGGGACTGGGACGATGAGACTGGACCTTGCGTTGGACGTTTCCACTATTTTGAGCAGGGGATAGTAATTAACCGGAGTCTATCAATAAAACAAACGTTGGAAACTTCATGAAACACTGCTAGTCCTTTCAAATTAAGTCTTGCTGTTGTTTTCAAAAATTTAAGAACTATATGCATAACGAACATATCTCGGTGAGCCTAGCAAGCCTAGCAACACGGCAACGGTAACCATGGCAACCACCGTAAAATCATAGAAAAAGTTCGAGCACGTGGGCACATCGTCTCCATGCCTTATTTGCACAGCTGTTGTTTCCTTCATTAGCCTATCACCAGAACAAGACATTTCTGACAAGAAATTCTACTTGGAAAACCAGCGCTGATTTAAATGGCTTTTAACAACGCAACTCGAAGCCAAGGTTACTTGATAATGAATATAGTTTCGTCACTTGGCAAGAAAGAAAGAGTGTGTGTAGACTAGCTCCAGCTCGAGCTTTTGTGTTTTAGTACTTCCGATAAAAATTCTGAGCTCGACTTGTGGCCAATAATGGGCCTAGAAAAACAAAACAAAAATAATCAAAATAATCAATTCGTTTTAAAGGGTGTTACTTGAACAAGCAAGTTTTGTCTTACCTAATGTTCTTTTTCAACAAAGATTATCTAGAGTTAAATATGATGGCAAGTAAAATTAATAAACTCGTATCTGAATTAAAGCCGTGATTCACAACTCTTTGTTTTGGTTAGTGGATTGCTTAGCTTGTACCTATTTACAGTCATCAATGACTGAGTATGATTGAGTTAGTTGATCACAGAACCGTATTCTGGAAGTACTTTCTTTTTAGATCCCATCTTTCGGTTAATTAGTGCTTATGAGTATGCCCTCCCCCCTCCCCTCCCCATCCCCAGAGACTGGGGATTAAATTTCAAATATTTACGGAGCCGCTTCACGGCTCGGTAAATATCCACCACTATTCACCGACACTAAGGTGAATAACAAAAAGTGTTTTCGTATATACCACACAAGCTGAATAACTAGCACACCAAAAATTACTTTATTTTTGACAATATACAAATGGTCGGAAGTTTAAAATCTCGCGCGCCGCGCGATGCACATTCGCGCTCACAAAGAACTAAGAATATGGTTGGAAAGATTAAATAACTTACTATTAAATACTGTCAAACCAAAGTTTGGTGCCATTTTTGTGTGTTTGGGTACAACCTCCTCGTTTATTGAAATAATTTCCTCTTCGGAAACCGAAGCGAAACGGGAAGCCATTTTGTTTCTCTTCGGCTGCTCGGAGGTGAATAGTACTTTGCTAATCACCTCCGAGTTAACCAATCAGAACGCACGAAAAGCACTATTCACTTGTGTGGTATATACTAATAATTAATGTAATCTAAAATTATTGGAACTTGATCCTCGTACGCGTCTTTCTCCTCGTGGGCGAAGCTAATCATTGAGTTGCATATATCGGAGCGGAATATTATGTTTTATTTTTATTAAAAGGCACCAAACCTTTTTTATAAATTTTGCATTTCGGACCGTACAAAAATGAAACCTGCCTGTATAGTAGTACTAAGGCAACACTCTTTATTTGCCAACGAAACCTTAGAATAAAGTATATAAAAAAGGAAAAACCAAAACAAAGCAAAATTGAAATATACACACAAAAAACCCTCGTGTTTAGCTGTAAGCAGTGTTGAAGCAAGCATTTTCTTGCCAAGAAATTTGCAAAGACAAATTATGAATTCAGTTCTGGGTTTCTGCTGTTTTTGTTTGTGGATTGTATGATTGCGTTTTGCAGATCAAATTTTTGGGCTTTGGGAGATTCTAATTCTAGGGGAAGGGGTGATCTGAAAGTGATCTCAAGTGAGCTTTACGAACTAGTGCAAAACTGTTTCATCATAGAGTTAGCCCACGAGTTGTTTTGACTAAATTCTGGAACGGCGAAATGACTTTCGATGGAGGCGGAAGATAATTATTGTTTGCGGGATCGTTGGCAAATGGAAACGTTTTGCAAAACGTAAAAGCCGCCAAATGGTCAATTAGAGTCGCAGTCGAAATTCAGTAAGGAAATGGTAACTGGGTTATAAAGGGATTAAGCCTGATATCGTAAACAAATTTTCCGCTTAGTACACGGTTGCATTGGTTTCCAAACCACATACCGTATCAAAAGCTCCCAGCCATTTAGACGTGGCAAAAATTTAACCGTTGTTGTAAACTATCTTATGTAACACTGAGTACAAATAACAATACAATAGAGACAATGGTTATGTTTATTATAAAATATAAAGGGCTGCTGTAGTTTAGAATGCTTCTCTTCAGTGAAACCTTGTTCACATGTCGGTATAAACCGCAAGGGTAATGTTCCCTTTGCAAGCTTGAGCAAAGTAGAAGGTAGGAAATCTTCCATTCCTCTTAATTTAAAGTGATTATATCTAGCGGTGGATACCTACCATTTATCGACAGATAAATGATTTTAAATGGTATTATTTTTTTGACGAAAGCAGCTTTTCAGTGATATTTCTGTTTCTCCCTCAGCTATTATCCCGCCATTCGCTCTTGTTAAATTTAAGTTTTAGCATTTTTCCCGTCGGTGTCCGGTAAACGTTTGCTTGCAAAACTTCAATACTAAAGACGCATATGATATGACGTTCCTTGCCCCAGATCAAAATTATAATTAAATTGTGATATGAAGGAGAGACGAAAAAATTATTTCTAACATTTTTAACTGAGAATGTTACCGTTTTATTATGTCATAATAAAGATCCTGTTGCCTTTATAACATTTTTTTATGTAACCAGTGTCACCAATTTTTCATAAAGGATCTTTAAGTATAATAATATCCTCTCCCGCGACTGATTTTTAAATGTGCAAAAAGTTAAAATGTCTCTTTTTTCAAGGCAGTGCGACAGAAGGGTCTTGTATGTTCTTTGAAGACACGTTTTCACAGGCCTCTTCATTTGGCAACAATCAACACGAAGAATGATGTTGCGTGCAAATAAAAGAAACCTTAACAATTCTCTTTGGAGACAGAATTTTCTAGTGAGAAATTAATGCCAATGAAGCACACTCCCGAGATTTGAATGTTGCGTATGGAAAACGTGAACGAATAGTCTGATACATTTAGTGGGAGCAGATAGCTGATTGAAATCGGAAGACAGTAATTAAACTAGGAAAAATAGTATTTTCCCTCGGTTGCCGCCTTTCTGAGATCAAATTCGCGTACTCACAACTAAGATCTTTCTTAACACCTGGTTGTTTCATAAGTAGGTTGCACAGATTTTAATCAGAAAATATCTCTCTATTCTAGAATGCAGTACTGATATGTAACTCAATCATGTTTGTAAATGTAAATAAAAACATTCATGCACTCTGAGAATCTGAGATGAAAAGCAATCCTCCAGATTTATAAAAACTAGACGGAAAAGAAAGTCTATATTTTGTTGAAAATTGCATTTTATGAAATAACTTTGAGACACCGACAATAGAGAATGGAGATTTTGATGGAATTGGCAGGGAATAACGATCTTTATTTCTAAATCGTACAGTTAGATGCCCCAATTTGTTACTTTTTTTTACCACTGTATTTAAAAAAAAAAGCCTTAGGTTTTTCCGGCCATTTTCAAAGATTTGTAATGTGACAAGAGTTTATGTCAGTTTTACTGTAAGAACCGCTGTAGTCGTAAACTCAGTGGAATATATATAGTTCCCCAGACGTCAGCTTAACCTCCTAACAGGTGTTTTAATTAAAATAATTTGTACGATTAAAAAACAAAAACAAAAACAAAACAAGTGCAAAATATGCAGTGTTGAAGTGACCAATGGGAAGCGCGAAAAAAATCAATTGCTGAACTGCTGCAGGACACATAAAAGGTAAATTAAATGTTTTTTTTAAAGTGGGAACTTTTCCGAAAACGTTTAGTTGTCGATTATCTTGTCAGTCGGTATTGCCACTTCTTTGGTTATCCCCAACGTGTTCATGATAAATGAAGTCAGCCAAATCGGTGTTTTGACAAGAAAGAATCGCACCTCCTTTGCCTCAAGAATACTTCAGCGGACGAAGTTGACATGCGTAGTAAATGCTAGCCACCAACCTGTCGCAAAAGACGCTTGTTGTCCGCATCTTCCCCTATCTTGAGTGGAAACGTTCTAGTGCTTTAGTACATTACCACTCGGTTTGGTTATCAAAAACATAAAGTAATCGATAGCAATTTGCAATCTGCGGGAGTCCCTTAGAGCCTCTCCGGTTGTGTTCTTTATAACTTTTATTCTTTAAATGTTTTATTTTTTGTGTAGCAAAGCAAGAGAACCTGAAGGGTTAAAGATATCCAACAGCGAGCAACTCCGATTACTGATCACCATTGCCTCATCATCAGCTCTCTCTCAGTTGACGCCCAGCTGCAGTTTCCCTTTGTTTCCAATCTAACTCTGCTGTTATATGGCACGCTTTTATCCGTCGGCACGCTCACAGGCAACGTGTTAATCCTGTTGATAAGAAAGACGCTTCGAAAACCCATCGCTTATCTCATGTGCAGTTTATCAGCGACCCACATTTTCTGGTCATTGAGTCATCTTTCTTTTTACACTGCGGCTCGTGTGGACGAATTAGCCACCAAGACATATTGCTTCAAAGAACAACAATTCTTCTTGTTTAGTTTCTTTATGCATGCACATCTGCCCATCACTCTGGGAAATCTAGCTATGATAAGCCTTGAGAGATACAACGTAGCTAAAAACAAAAATGTAAATTGATGATTATAGTGGTCAACGCGCTTAGCTATCTTTGGTACTGCCTTACGACAGACCAGCTATTTCACAGGCGTGCCACTCAAACAAATGAAACAAATATTGTAAATGAAACATAACATGTTTTAAGAATCCCAACTGGCGGGAGGCAGTCCGATTCAGCACCGTGCAAACATGACGAAAGAGTGCGCTCTTAAAATGATTGCCGTTGTTCGGGTTACGGTTTTCTTCACGCAAGTCGCAAAAGTTTTAATCTTTGAACTCCCAACAAAGGGGTAATGGTCTCAGTTGTAGTTTCCTTAATTTTAATAATCGTAATCATCGTTGCACAAGTAGGCATTAGTCGAGCCAGTCGCAGGCAAGGTGGAAATTTTCCGGGCCAAGAAGCGGGGATTCGTGCAATCAAGCTCTGATCGCAGCAAGTTTCTAAAGAAGTAAGGAAGATTCTGTTGTCCCTCATCCTTGGGTTTGGTCCTCTGCTGGTCACCGCTGTCATTAAGATGGCTTTTAATGTTGATTACGTTTTCCTAATTATTCCTTGGGTTGTGCTTGTGGTCACTTCAATAGTGCTATGAACACTTATATCCATTTGAACGGAAACAACGAAATCCGCCAAGCCGTTAAAAATATCATCAAATGCAGACGAGGAAATGCGGCAGTTGTACCGCTAAGTTAATCTTAATCTTGCCATAGGACCTCATACAATGCAGTGAAGAATGACAACAACGAACGGATCAATCGACATCATTATCATCATCATCATCACCATCGTCATCATCATCGTCGTCGTCGTCGTCATCATCGTTGTTATCATCATCGTCGTCGTCGTAGTCACCATCATCATCATCATCATCATCATCATCATCATCATCATCATCATCATAATCATCATCATCATTTTCATCAACAACCTCCATTTATTCTTATAACAATCATCATCATATTACCCATCATTATCATCGTCAACGCCCGCCTTATCGTAGTCTTCATGACATTGAGCTACAATAGCTTCGAAATGAGGGAAAAAATAGTTCTAAACAGTGCGGAAAAAAGGAAAAAAACTATTCGGGGCTTGTTAACTCTGCATTTTACGCTTGGCCCTGAAGAATATCAAGAGCGTCTTTGTAAAGGCAGAAAATGTTTTTGCTCGTTCCATTATTAACGTATGAGCATTCACCCACCGTGCCGGATTTTCAACACTAATCCAGTAGAACCTCGCTTTAACGAAGAGTCAGGGACCGGGGAAATTGGTTCGTTATATTCGAGGGTTCGTCATATCGAGGTTCACTTCCATACAGTACACTATTGCTGGGATGAGAAATATTGTTCGTTCTACCGAGGACTTCGTTATAGAGAGGTTCGTTAACTCGAGGTTTCACTGTAATGGCGTATTGTGGACTGGTTTTGTAAATACAGCCGGAACCTCGATTAAACGAAGTGCCAAGGGACTGGGGAACTTGGTTCGTTACATCGAGGTTCCTTTCCTCACATTACACTATTACATTACTGGGCGGAAAGATATTGTTCGTTATAACGAGGACCTCGTTATATAGGCAGGGGCGTAGCTAGCCTTTAAGTCATTAAGCCCGGGCCCAGGAATTTCTGTGATTTTTTTTTTCAGTAACCAAAAGGCCATTATTATTCTGTTCTACTGTTTTCGTTGCTACTATTCTACAGTGTTAATCCTCGCCTTAAAAACGTTTGACACCATGACTTTCAAAACAATATGTGTTAAAAGTGCTTATAGATTGTGCTCCAAACAAAGAAAAGGCTTTGGTCTAAAACCTTCAAACAGTGTTGCTTACGCCAGTCTGAGCACCCAACCGGCGTTATTTTCGTCCGGTTTTGGCAGTTGTGCATTCGTAATTTTCAGAGAGAGAGGCTATGCCCCAATCGTAAACCAAGTAATTGTTTTCAGTCAGTTAGCAAAAGTACCAAATAATTTCGTTCATTTGGCAATGGATCGTATATTCGGCGACAGAGGATATGTGCGATCGAAAAAAATAATTGTTTTGAGATAGCAAAAGTACCAATAATTTCCTTCATTTGGCAACAGAACAAAGTACACCTTTGGCAGAGAATGCGAATCTTTTATACACAACAGTATACAACGCTAATACTCCAACGACGGACTTCAGACCGATAGAGTGAACGCAGGAAATGGCGTTACCGAGAGCCTAGTTTCAAAAATTTCCCGGCAGACATGCCCCGGGCCCCCCTAGAGGTTCGTGCCTTCGGCACTTATGTTCGCGCCTACGGCGCTCACTTCTGCTTGTTTCACCGATGAATCTGGTACTATAACTGTGTTACCGAAAACCCTGCTGATCACGACATTCTTCATCCACGAAGCCCGTTTAATGTTAACTGTTAATAACAATATTCTATGAAAATTCAAGAACTCCGTCGAGGAAAAGAGATTAGCCGTGCTTCTTAACAACGCAAACGATTACATCATTGATAGTCGGCGGTAAAACTGGTAAACCTTTTCCTAAGTCGAACTCTAACAGAAGTTGATATACACCACTTTTGCTTTGCATCTCAGGCCGGGCTTAAAGGGAAATGGCTGGCAGTGCCCCTGCTGGAGGACAAAATTATCATGGGTCTTGCTGCCAGGCATGACTAGTTCGTAAAACCTGACGGGGGTAGTGCCGGGGAGCACAGCACCCGGCCTTACTTCTGCGACTTTACTCTAGGACCCGTGTTTTCCTTTGGACGCGGTTTCTTTGAATCCGCTTTGAAATAAGGACTAATTCAAAATAAATTTCAAGCATGGTCGCTATCTACAGTGCTTATTTTATGGAGCCGTTCTGGTTAATTAGTTCCCCCAGATACTTTTTCGTATTACATAATGAATATTTTGGAGTTATAAACTGACACCAATTACAAACGTCCTGCTAGTTATGAACGCACGCAATCTTACAAACCTATATTCTATTTACCTTAATTACCTTGGAAACTCTCTCAAACTTAACAGTCAAGTCACGCACCTAGAGCACTAAGTTCAACGACTTTCACTTACTAGTAAACTTTGATTTACGTTTTATTGTTGAATTAGGAGTTTTTCAGCCAGTTGTTATCGTTCCTTATCCTCAAGCACCAGATTTCAACCTTTTGATACGAGAGTCGACAAGGTTCGCTTTTAGTCGGATTTGTTTCAAGCTTTTGGCTCTGTGCATATCACCGACAAAGTTTGACATTCATAATTATAAAAGCGATCTACCAGTACTGTTATGAATACACTGTTTTTTTTTCTTAATATTTTACAAACTGAATTAAACTTGGTGTGTTTCTCTTTTTCAATGATCGATTTATATATCGACTTTCTTGGGGATTCTTCCAGGTTTTTATTGTTATAAGCAATTCATGCCTTTGGTGTGTTAACAATAAATGCAGTCAATTTACGGCTTAACTATTTTCCAATTTCAATTTAATGGTAATTTGATGTTTTCACTTCCCACCAAAACAACAGCATTTTTGGAAGCTAACCAATTTCTCCCATTTACTAGCAATACTCTTTTCCATTTCTACAGCCGGATAATACAGGAATTTGCACCATGCCAGGAAGATTTTTGGTAATTTTGTTGGTATTTTGCGTCTTGCTTTTCAACGTGAGTCATATACTCAAGATACTACAAGTTCACTAGCAAACTGATACTTTACAGAAGACTCGGGTTGGTGTAACTATTACCTGCCCCAAGGTTTCCTTCCAAAAGTTTAACAAATTCTTAATGGTTAATTTACGTTGATGTAGTTTGTTTGAGTGGCAAGACTGAGGACTCTTTAGGGATCACAGTAGAATACGAGCAGTCTCTCCTTCCGCTCAGGGACAGTCGAGGAAACGAACAAGCGAGCGAGCGCAAATCACCTGCCGCGTTGAAACGTGACGCACGTGTCGAGCCGCTAGTGTAGTGAGCCGGAAAGCAAGTCCTTAGTTTAACGCTTTGAACCTATCAAACAGTACTATCCTACGGTGTTGTTTACGACGCTGAACAAAACATAGTCCTAACCCTTGTGTCTCTGGAGTGGTGCTTTTTTGTTTTTTCCATTTTTTTGCAAGTAAGAAGTTTAAGAAGATCGGTTAAATGTGTACGTCGGCTTTGAGGGTAAAACTGAAGTTGTGTCAAAGTGTTAGGTGCTTTCAGCTTTGGGGCCAATGGATGGGGTAGGGGGCTGTGAGCTAGCTAAATAGACATGGAAAACTTCGTGAAATGCGTTCTGAAAAGCTAAAAACAACTTTATCTAATCTTCATTCGCTGTCTAAGGCTAATGCCATAAGCCACTTGGTCAACAGCCCATCCTTCAATCTTCCTAGGATCTGGTTGGGTGATATGGAGTGGTTAGCGCGTTCTAGTGGTAAGGTCGGTGCTTCGAGGCTCAGTCCCTGCTATCGTGATACTTCCTTAGACAAGAAGGGGAAGGCGGGTAGCTATACTCTCAGTTGCTTCATGCTACAGAAACGGGGGTCAGCTCCGGCCGTGTGAGCCACCTTAACTCGTCTTCGACTTCACCTTTAAGTTAGGATCTATAACTGATTTCCTCTCAAATGACAGAACACCGCCTTCAAGACAAACACTATAGTCTTTTCCCGTACTGAACTACCATCGACTTTAGTTATGCATATCCACCTCCATATCTCCCAGTTCGCCATCTCGGCCTTGGTCTCCCTAAAAGAATCGTTTACAAAAGTCAAATGCCTCGCATCTGCACGGTCTCCTCCTTCAACCCGCCAGGTAAACGTGAAACGTTGGGCGCTTGTTCGTTTCCTCGACTGTCCCTGAGCGGAAGGAGAGACTGCTCGTATTCTACTGTGATCCTTGAAGAGTCCTCAGTCTTGCCACTCAAACAAACTACATCAACGTAAATAAACCATTACGAATTTGTTAAACGTTTTGAAGGAAACCTTGGGGCATGTAATAGTTACACCAAACCGAGACTTCTGTAAAGTATCAGTTTGCTAGTGAACTTGTAGTATCTTGAGTATATGACTCACGTTGAAAAGCAAGACGCAAAATACCAACAAAATCACCAAGAGGGAAGGGGAGGTCTTAGTTTAAATGACCCTCGCTGAAAATTTATGGTCCCTGATTAATGGTCCTGTATTTTTGAGCCAATATTCGAAATCTTTGCCTAGATATGCATTTACCTTCGTTGAAAACAAATTTTGCTAAAAGGTCTTGCTAGCAGGAAACAACTTATGATTTTAAGATAAAGCAAAGCACTTTTAAGTTTAAAAGAATACATGTTTCGGCATCCCTGATGCCATCCTCAGTTCAAGAAAAATGCTACAACAAAGCTATTTATATGCAATAGTGATGAGAATTGTAAATGAAAATATAAGCAAGAATAACAAAAAAGCGTGATTATGTGAAATCTAAACAAACAGTTTTAAATTAATATGTTAACCTGTTGATTTAACGTGGGCTTTTCCCAGTGGATATGTAAAGATTCTTTGATCTTAAGTTGAAAACTGGTAGTGGCGTGGTCTATAATGCTGAAACAATTGGCCGAACAATAAATGGGGCAACTTTCAGATTGTTGTAAGTGTTTGTATACGTGAGAGGCCCTGTCCGTAGCTAAATGCTCACGTACGCGTGTTGAAAAGTGACGGGTGGTTTCACCGGTGTAACAAGCGTTACACCCCCACATGCGTACGTGACACGTCTTTGGTTATGGGAGTATCGATACTTGGAGGGCGTGGTATCCTTATGATGGAACGGGAAATCCCGTGACAAGCAGGGGAAATGAGATTACTTCTTAGATTTTCTTAGCATCCGCCATCTTGAACGAACGCGAACATTAATTTTAAGAACTGACTTGGAACTTTACGTGTACTTCACCTTTAATTCCACAAGGCCATCGCTCCGCTCCTCCTTCGCCAGTTATAACGTTATGACACCACAGGTTTTACTTACAATATCCTAGGATCTGGTTGGGTGATATGGAGTGGTTAGCACGTTCTAGTGGTAAGGTCGGTGCTTCGAAGTTCAGTCCCTGCTATCGTGATACTTCCTTAGACAAGAAGGGGAAGGGGGGTAGCAATACTCTCAGTTGCTTCATGCTACAGAAACGGGGGTCAGCTCCGGCCGTGTGAGCCACTTTAACTCGTCTTCGACTTCACCTTTAACTTAGGATCTATAACTGATTTCCTCTCAAATTACAGAACACCGCCTTCAAGACAAACACTATAGTCTTTTCCCGTACTGAACTACCATCGACTTTAGTTATGCATATCCACCTCCATATCTCCCAGTTCGACATCTCGACCTCTGTCTCCCTAAAAGAATCGTTTACAAAAGTCAAATGCCTCGCATCTGCACGGTCTCCTCCTCCACCTCGCCAGGTAAACGTGAAACGTTGGGCGCTCTTCGTCTTTTTAAACCTACGTTTACCGTTCTATACAACATCTCTTTAATTTATATTTACTTACATAAAGGCAGTTTTTTACGTTCGTGTTTACATTAAACTTATATGGCAATAGAAATCCACCGTTTCGTACATGTGTATCCGTTGTTGCGTTTGGTTTGATCGGTGTACTTCAAGTAGGTGTATTCTCTTATGAGAGATAGTCGCTTACGAAAGGTCTCAAACTGGATGTTTTATAAGCCAGTATATCATGACTGAATAGTGGTCCCCGTCGAAAACATCGTTCGCGGTACCACTGTTTCATAGACTTTAATGAGCTAGAGAGAACTGTAAGAAACTCAGCAAGTTTGTCAATTTTTAAGAAGCGTCTTTTTTCTGCTTTTTATAGTTAAGAAATTTTTTTTTTTAATCCTTGTAGTGTATATGTTGTAATTATTTATATATTTCGGTTTTAGCTCTAATTTATAGATTTTAATTGTATCATTATATAATATATATCTAGTGTTAGGACCTCTATGTAAACCACTTTTAGTGATGGAGCTTCCTAATAAAAGATTGTTATTATTATTAGAGATGAAACGACGAAAAAACGTATGAAGAATTCGATATATATCAGAGGGAGCTAGAGGGGTTTTATCGTATTTTTAAACCAAGGATAGTTTTACTTACAAAACATGCAGTCAACAATCGCACAATCAGACTTCGACGAAGCGAAGATCCGGCAGTTTCAACATCCATACGTTGACATCAGTTCATCAATGAATCACCATTAGTTTACAACACAGTGTTAAATGTGCAGTCTAAGTACCATTTTTAAATGAGTGGTTTTTGAACTTATGTATTAGTTTTGACTTGCTGCGTGCATCTACGTGTTGGGTCCTTTCACACAATCAGTTATGAAAGGACTCTGTGTCCCTTAGGTCTCTTTCAGAAGCATTTGAAATGAGGACTCGGAGATTCAATCTTACGCATGCCAGTAAAGCCAACTGACTTAGTTACGGCTATACTAGCTTACACTTTACTTACGCTTACACTTTATTATACTCCATCCCATAACAGGGCTTTTCAGAAGTACATAAAAAATGAGAAATAAATAAATATATAAATATATAAAATGAAAGGTAAATAAAAAGAGGAATACAAATAATCTAATGTGCGAGTGAATCATAAATATGAAATAGCTTAAAATATAAAATTCTAATTATTAAGAAATTCGTTCAGAAGCTTTCTTCGCGTTACAAACTTGAAAGTGTTAACATTTCTAAAAAATTTAAGTCTATCAGTCAGGTCATTCCAAAGCTTAACTGCTTGGTAATAAAAAGAGCGCTGACCTGTGGTGGTTTTAAGAAGTGGAATATCTAATAACTGAGAGCGCCTAATTTGACGGCCTGAAATGCTAAATCGTTTGACAAACCTATCCGCTAAATAACCTGGGGCCATTCCATTCATACACTTAAAAAGCTTGCTTCAATAATACTTTACTCGATAAAAATTAGCCTGCAAGCAGTTTTTATTTTTGTTCAATGATAGTAGATCACGCGAAAAGTCGGGAATGACGGGATCCGAGTGGCGTAGCTGCGAGCCGCGAATGTTTTCTTCCTTAGGCTTTCGCCGCGCGGGATCGCATCATTTCCGATTCTTCGCGTTCTACAACCCCTGAAGAAAAATAACAACTGCTTCCAGACTGGATAAAAGTCTTCCTTTTTCTAATTCCAGGCAATGTACTTGTTCCTTCGCCTCATTCGATGAGCGAAATATTGCTTCCTTTCTTCTTTGTGCCGAACAGAAAAGGTATTGAAGATTGCTCTTGCCTTATTGTAAAATTCCGTCACAATTTTATCCATTTCTGAACGAATTTCCTTTACTGAACAATTTGATGCCTTCACTTGATGTTGAGCTGCAACACAAAAGAAAAATTTTTTATTTCTCTTAGCAATCTACGTGTGGGAAAGAGTGAGACAACGTGAGATAAAGTCCTCATCCTCAACAAATGTTGCTGTTGTTGAATCCTAAATCTGGCCATAAGGGCTTGTTCACATTCTGCCGGCAGGATTTCGAGCAGGATATAGGAAATTATAAGTTTTTAGGTGCAGAATCCGGAGAAAAGGGGGCACTCCTTCAGGTCTCGAATCCCAGGACCAATTCTGCTCCCAGGTCGAAAATTTCAGGAGTAACTTAGGTCTAACAAGGAAAAGAAAATGTATTTATTATATGAAAACTGCAAAAGTTGAAGGAGCAAATTTGCTCCTAAGTTATTTTATTTAGGAGCAAATGTCCTCGAACCAGTCGCAAATTGCACATTTGCGACCGTAAATTTCGAGCCCTGCACTCCTTATATAGTGGGCAATAAGAGGAGGCTCCACCTGAAAGGGGTGTCGTTTTTGCTTTTGTATTATACGGAAAAGTAAGGAAATTACTGTTTTAGTATACCGCAAAGGGTCGTCGAAATACACCTCAAGCTGAAAGAGATAGTAACCAAGTATAAGTTATAAAAATGTTTGCAATTTTGGCAGAAATCAAAACGGAAAAATACAGCTATTCCAATTAACGTTGTTGGAAAGTCTACGCGATGAGACCGCAAGATGGTATGGGTAATTTACTAATAAATTTACCAAACGTAAGCTATGGCTCACCCCTACAGAAACTAAATTACATGGACAAGTGTTTACGGTTCTCTCATCCATCCTATGGCAGTGACAACCGCGAAATTACAGCCAAATCACAAAAGATTTACAGCTACCCATACTACCTTTCGGTCTTGTCGCGTAAGCTTGAGGTTTTAAAATCCGACAACGTTAATTGAAATAGCTGTATACGAAAGTTTGGCGCCTTCAAGTGACCTAAATCTCGCGATGACCCTCTTTATTTGGTTATTTTTGAGGTATAAAAGAGGTGCAATTGTTGTTCTAGGTATAAGGAAGGAATACCATTCAGTGACAATTTCGATATAGATTTGAATATTTAAGGGTAAAAGTTTGAACCTCGGGGAAGAGCCCAACCGTAGAAAACTATAGTAAGTACACCACCTCGCCCTCAGGAAGCAGAGTAGACCTTTTCAGGCAGAATCTGGCAGAATGGGGAATTTTCCGAATTTTGTTTTAGGTATTTTCATCTATGAGGAACGAAAAAAAAAACACTAAATAAAAATCACGGGCATTGCGGTTACTCCTTTGAGTAGCACACGTACGTAAAAGACTAACTAAATGAACCTGCAAGCAGGCTAACCAATCAAAAGGGACTGTTTCTACCGGTCTGATGTTAAACGTCACCAATAAATAAATAAACAAAATTAAATAAACATTAAATAATAAAAAGTCTCTTAAGTAATAAAATGCCTGATGAGTAAAAAATAAAACGCCTCGTGGTTTTTTGGCGATAACAGTTTCAAGCGACATAGCTTGTGAGTTCTTTTTACCATTTATACCCAAGAGAAAATTTTTTCCGTGAACAAAGAAGCCTTCTCAAACAAGCGTTTTAGCAAGATAGGCAACTTAGCAAGCAGATTTTACGGACAAAATAGCCAGTTTTTCTTTGTTGGAGCAGAGTGTGAAAATACAAATGTGCAAAACGTAAAATATTTCAAGTAATCTTCGGGTGTCTTCGGTGATCTCGATTACGTTGGAATGTAGACATTGCATCTAGAAGAAAGTTAATAATTACTTTGCCAGCTCTCAACCAATCAAAGTAAAGTGTTTATTCAGTTATCAACAAAGTACGTAATAAACCTCAGACTTACCTCGACGTTCTCGTGAAGTCCGTACAGCCCTTATTATTTCCCATGTCAGACCGCATACTGTAAGGAAAGCCAACGATGTCAGACTCCACCATAAAGCGTCACGGAACAAAACATTTTCGTGATGGAAAAGGTTCATTGCTTGTTCCACCGCAGCACTCTTTGCAGAAGGCTAAAGGCATAAAAATTAAAACAGGCGAAAATTTTACATGATCGGTATTTTCCAAGAGTTGTTACTTTGGGGGGTTACCATAGTCTATTTCTGCAGAGATGGACACCATCGTTCGGTAGGTTTCTATAAAAGGTGTGATATTTTAAGGTAGGAAATGGACAACCATTAATTAAAAGTATGCTGCGTGGAGGTTTATATGGCCTCGGAACTTACTTGGGATTCTTCGAGAGTGTTTGCTAATTTCAATAATTTTCGGACATTTTCGGAAAAAAACAACAGAAACGTTCGCGAAACTGACAATCTTCGGGGAAATGGTTGTAAACCTAAAATTGCTAAAAACATGTAAAAACCTTGCTCAATACCGAAATGTCGCGTTGAGCACTCGAAGAGAACTTACGCAGTCCGCACACTTGTATGTTGTCGTCATTTTACTTACTCACCTTGATAATTGAAGTCTTTGATGCCACGTGAGCAGATATCTGAGCGGAGTTCTCTTTCATGAAAGCAGCGAAACATTGCTGAAGTTTCTTGGCATCACCAGATAGTACCACTCCATAAACTGAGGAATGTTCTATGGTTTTGTAGATTCTCAAATCGCTGGAGTTAAACAAATCTAGTCTGCTCCCCGCAACTAAGGCGTCCACAAGTGCTCCCTGTACCTCACGAGCTTGAAGAGCTTCGTACACCTCATCAAGGTTCCTGTATTCTTTGGCTGTTGGAGAGAAATTTTTATCAAATGCATTAAAACCAGGCAAAGAACACATTTCATAGGAATATTAGGATGTTTGCATCTGGCCTCACGAGCGTTACTAATTGCATGAACGTTTGTCGTTTCCCCAGTGCCACCTCCCTCGGCTCACGGCTATGCTGGCTCTGAAGGTAACTCTGCCCTGGCTCGACTGGGCATGCTTATTTCATACACTCCAGAATCAGGTTTGCGTTTTTGTACTGCTGCAATAGCCAATAAATAACCAATCCATCTGCTAATTTTAGTGGAACGCTAATAAATGCTACTTACCTCCGCGACATTTCCGAAGCTCTAGTTTAATCCAGCTTCACTTAATATATAAAACAGTATAGTATTGCCGAAGCTTAAAGACCTTAAAATAGACTTGAGAATATCTCAAAAGCGAGCTGCAAAAGAATGTTTTCTTGTCTTGTTGAGTTACCTGTGTTCATCTTCGCATTTTTTCCCAATCCAAGGCGAAATTCAGAGGAGTTGTGAACAGCCGCAACCTGGAACAAACAGTGAATTTAAGGAGGCTCGCAACAGTTTTTTTGACCTTGGAGTGTATCTTTTGAAATCAAAAATTCGCGTAGAAGATAAACTTCGATTCCTTCTCTGAGCTTGTTTCCTGTTAGTCTTCGGCCCCAGTGTAATGCCATCGTGGGCGTTAACATGTATGCATTCCGAAATTAAAAATGCAAAAACGTCATTCAGTATTTTAAGACTAATGGAAAAGAGTCTCCAGGAAGAAGCTCAGAAGACGAAACTTTTTCATTATTATGAGAAGGAATTATAAATGCACGAGAGGACACAAGCGCAGCGTGTATAAATATTCATTGCACGTGAATAACCGTGAAATAGACCAGGAAAAACAAAATAAAACTGTTGCTCGTTGAAAATTAATAACGACTGAAACCTGACCGAGATTCAGCCTTCTTATCTAATAACAGAAATGTTTATTCATCAAAAAGAATTATTATTCTAACGTCAATCAATTTAAGAGAAAAATCTGTAAGGGCAGTTAGAAATATTTCTATTTATGCAAATTACGAACTTTTGGACTGATTTGTGCGGCATTTTAGCAGTTTTTAAACATAAATATCTTAAAATCGCAGCCACCTAGGAAACTCAATGTATATTAAGAATGTTTTGCCATCATAAAAGATCTTTCAACTGAAAAGAGAAAGTGCTAAGTTTTATCTTTCTTGAAATACTGGAGAAAATTGCAGGAATGACCAAAATCAGCCCGTAAAAAATGAATCATGATTTACATGAAAACGCTCTTACATATTTTTCTCTAACTTCGCATACAAGTTGTGTAGGTTGAGTTGTTCAAATAGTTCAAGTTTTGTCATAAAGTGTCTGACTAGTTTTCGAGATATTCAACAGTACTTAAAATGAGGGGTTATCCATTACCGTTGCTATGGTGACAGCTGTTGCTAGGAAACTAATGCAAAATAGACTTTGGTCATATGTTGAAAAAGTGGCGTAGAATCAAGGAAATTCAAGTTTATCTTCTATATGAAATTTTGACTTCAAAAGATACACTCCAAGGTCAAAAAAACTGTTGTGAGCCTCCTTAAGCAAGATCACACTGAGCTGCTATTCGGAAAGTGTCGCGCAGTACTGAGTAGGATTGGCCACCAATAACGAAGTACAAAATTAATAACCTTTTGGCTTGATGGGGCCAGCGTCAAATGTAGGTTAATTTTGTTGTTGGTTTTCTTCCCTGTTCCAAGAGTTTCTCTCCGCTCATTTCCTTCCTTTTTAAGAGCCGACACTTCTGAATTCTAGCAGGCCATTTTCACGATGCCGTCCAGAATAATTCAGTTTGTTGTTTTCAAATGAGAACTGGGTTTATTGTTATTTAAGGTTCCCGGGGGCTACAAATTTAAATAAAACGTAAAATGACACCATCACTCCATCCGTGTTCAACGACTGAATGACCATAGACAAGTTTTTCAGTTAAAAGTGTGTTGAGAACAACCACGTTCAAGTTCTACCCATAAAAAAAAACATAAATTTATTAACGTTAAGTTTACGTTTACTCTTCCTACCAAAAACATTACCCTACTCTTCACAATTTTGTCAGCCTCGCAGAACAGCCAAACAAACAGACAACCGGTTACAGTTTATAGTTATCTCACAACACACTCACTAAAGGGGGGGGGGGGGGGGTTGCAGCGTTCAGTCCTAATCATGTGATTGCATCCTGACTACCGAGGGACTGTCCTCCAAGCACGATCAACAACAACCTCAATCACGAGTACCCTTTCAACTACACTAGGTAGATCTTCTAAAGAAAGGAATATGAAATTTATCACCTTGGATCCATACAGCTTGATGTCACCAAAAACTATTTTTGCTGTCAAGGATGACGTAAGAGAGCCCAACAATAGTAACTAGGCCAACAAGCGTTGCCATTACAGAGAAAGCTCTACCCGCCTCTGACCTGGGCGTCTTGTCTCCGTAGCTAAAGAGATATATTGGAAAAGTCCTAAGTAAAAGTTTGACAAACGTTTTTAACGTTTATACTTGGTATAATAGACAAAATAGCATCACAGAAACGTTCCAAGGGGATCTCAATGGGATTAACTATCCTCGATTGGCTTATAACTAAACTGTTAACAGACAATTAGTTAATAGTTTACCGTCAGCTGTCAGTAAAGTGTCAAGTGTCGAGCGTCAAAATGAAA
Organism: Siderastrea radians; assembly: GCA_964017195.1. Lineage (NCBI taxonomy): Eukaryota > Metazoa > Cnidaria > Anthozoa > Scleractinia > Rhizangiidae > Siderastrea > Siderastrea radians. The sequence continues at coordinate 6,995,009 of OZ024900.1, read as the reverse complement.
GCTGTGACTATCTTTTTACTGTTTTCCGGGAAAGTTTGTCCTGAATGGGTGTAACCATCAAAGATCTAATAATAAAAGTTAGCCTAACCGCGATGAACGATACCGTTTTTACGACATAAACAAAATATTATTTCAAGAGCCAAATCGTAGGTTACGTATACGAAGCATAACTTTTGCTGTTGTAGTTACAGTTTTATCGTTGCTGTTGTTGTCGCAGTTGTTGTTGTCGTTGCTTATACTGTGGTTGTCGCAGTTGCTGTTGTTGTTGCCGTGGTTGTCGCCGTTGTATCGTCCTTGTTTCCGTTGTTTTATAGTTGTTGTTGTTTTAATGCTGTTACTGTTGCAGTTACTACAGTTGTGGTATTTTGTGATTGTTGTCCAAGGTCGTCGTCGTAGTTGTTTTGTTGCTGTTGTTATTGCCGTTGTCGTCAAGTTGTTGTTGTTGTATTGCTGTTCTTGTTGTCACAATTGTCGCCGTTGTTGTTCTTAAATGTACTCACCCAACTGTTGTTATGGTAACAAAGGTCCACCATGTTCCTTCCCATGCTCCTCTCAGAAAGGATTTCGGAAATTCCTGGGAATTCTTTGAAGACTCCTAAATAATAAAAAAAGGTTTTTAGTTCAATAACTGAAGAGGCGAGACATAACCTTAAGAGTATGTTTACACTAGGATGAGATAGATTTATTTTGCTGGCGCAAAGCCGATCTGGTATGGTGTGAACAGGCATACCGCAAACCAGCAGACCGACCATATTTTGTACAAAAACAAATCAGTCGACAAAATTTAGATTCGGGAGATGTGCCGACCCGTTATGATTTTATCCAATAATTGGTCACACAAGCTCTGCCGTAAAGGGATGTAACAATGAAACTGTTACTCGACTGACAAGTATACCTCCGTCAGGGGTTGACTGAGGATTCTAATTACCTTAAAGGCTTTATGATTTAGCAATTAAGCCGAACATTAATTAAAATAATATTTTTGTTTTGTTTCTTTTTTAAGGCCAACCGTTTAAGTCTCATCCTCAAATAGACACTTATAAGGTGTTAGTAGTTACTAATTCTGTGAGCACCGAGACTTACCAGAATCCAAATAATGATCCCCGACAGCAGGACGATCCCAGAATTGATCAACAGCACAGGCCAGCAGTTAAACACAGAAGTCAGCAGTCGTAAAGAAGACCTACTGGAGTCCTCCTTAGGAACAATAAACACGACGGTAGGAGACTTCACAACCGCCAAGAAGCCATACTCTCCCAAGAACGCCTGCTGCCCTTTGTATCCAAATAACGGGAAGCTCAGTTCGTTCTCCTCCACAGAGCTCCTCACTTCATTGTGATCACGCTTTTCGGTGGGACGATTCGTGTCATTTACTTTGAAGTGGACAACGGTCGCGCCATGTTCTTGACACCGCTGACAGCAGTATGGCACCATGCTTTGTATAATGAAAGGAAATATGCCTTCTGATTGTTTGTTGCGGTCCACATAAGGTGGATTGTGCCACCAGCTTGTGGTGAATGATCGCGGACATCTGCAGGTTTCTGATAATAAAATACGGGATCATTACACGTTTCTGGGAAACTCCCCACCTACCCCTCCCCTAACCCACTATTTTGCTGAAAAAATCTTGGGTTAGGGAAGGGGTAGGTGGCGAGTTCTCCAGTAGCTCGTAATGATCTAAAATACGTATACCGGTAAAGTCGCTCACGAGCCAAGGTGGCCCACACGACCCGGAGCTTAACCTGGTTTCTGTAGCGTGAAGCAACTGAGAGTATTGCTACTCCCCCCCCCGGATAGGATGCTAGTCCATCGAAGGGTGGTTACCACCAGCAGTATGTCGCCGGTATCCATTTTATACACCTGGGTGGAGAGAGACAATGTGGGGTAAAGTTTCTTGACTAAGGAAACAACGCGATGGCAGGCACTGGGCCTCGAACCACCGACCTAAAACATGGGTATAACAGGATCCTAAACAGCTGTAGTATGTGATATATTGAAAAACTCCCAATCTAAAGGTTTTCAAATATTGTTTGCCAGTCACCAGGCCCCAGTTGTTCAAAAGTTGGATAGCACTATCCACCGGATAAATCTCTATCCAGTGGATAAGTGTTAGGGAAACCAATTGCGTTATCCACTGGATAGAGATTTATCCGGTGGATAGCGCTATCCAACTTTTGAACAACTGGGGCCAGTACTCTAATTCTTGCAACAGGCCAGTTCCTTCACCTTCACCTCCAGCAGTGGTCAATTACCAACGCCTTTGCTCCAAATTCCAACTTGCAGTTTACAAATAGGCAAGTGTCACTCCTTCAGAACCCTAGAATGAACCCTTTGTTTGCATGGGAATGTGATGTTCAGGCAGCTGTGAAGCAAAGTTTAGTTTCCAAAACATTCAAAATGCCTGATATCTGATCAATCAGGTGGAGAGAGCGGCTCCCCCATACATGCCTCTTCCGATGAAAATTATTTGAAATCGATTTTGGTTTTGGTTGGTGTCCTACTGCGGGGTTATTTTGAGGACGACACCTTATTGGTCAGTTAGAATGACGTCATACAATTTTCGATTGTTGACATGGGAACGACAGATAAAAATAACCTTTGCAGCATGGGTGCGAACTAACAATAAATTTCAAATTATTATAATTAACTTTTGGAAGTTAATTATAATTATTTAATTAAAGTTATAATGAACTTTTGAAATTTTTTCAATCTGTAAATTTTCCGACCACACTAAGAGAAATCGGTAAACGAGACTACACACTACCCAGTAAACAAACAGTCCCCATATTTGATTGGCAAACCTTCTGGTACTACGTCTTGAGTTAACTAGTAATCTGTACGTATACCATTATATGTTTGGGAAGTTATTGGACAAAATGTTTCTAGGGCACGGCTTTTAACCAATCAGAGGCGTTTTTTACTAAAATCTGTTTTCTTAAACAATTTAACAGACCTGAAAATACTGGACTGCTGAGAGGCCCGTCTCCCACCTCATTGAATCCCAGCACTTCAACCTTGTACACAGTGAAGCTGTTTAAACCCCTCAGTAAAACTCTCTGGCTTGGAGCTTGGACTGTCACCATTGAAGTGTCTGTGATGATGTGTGTTTGTCCAGACACTAACACCGCTGTATACAACACTTTATATCCAAGAATAACCCCATTACGAGATGCGGCGGGAATTGAATCCCACGTGATCAGCGTGGAGTTCGGACTTGTGTGGTTCGCGACGTAAACGTTCATGGGTGACCCTTTAGGAACTGTGGTGTAAACGGATGAAACTTGCTTTAATTTTGGCTTACACGAACCATCCTTGAATTATAAATTTAATTGTAGTTAAGGCTCAATTCACAAATTAAAATGACATGTTAAGTCGTTTTCCTTTGGGCTTGGTGCACGCCAAATTTGTGGAATAAACAACCCTTTTTAGTTAAAGATCTTTTCATACTAAGTTTCCTCGAAAAGCTTTTTTTTAAAGTTTTTATCTTTTCAGTGGTAAATCTTAAATTTAACTTTCCAATGTCCTTCAAAGAATTCTCCGGCAAGGGTTGGTAGAATTGTTTGATTTTGATAAGAGAGGCTTAGACAAGGAAAAAGTGAGAAATTTGCGTAGTCAGGGCAAGGGAGAAAATAACCTGCGATCAGGCTCTATTTTCGTTTCGCTCGGCGAAACATTCAGGCGGGACGTGCGAAACGAAAAATAGAGCCTGATACAATTCTTCTAAGGAACGTCTACCGCCCACTTTTTTGATTGATTGACATTCAACAAAACAGCCAATCAAAATTTCTTCTGCTTGCACGATCCTCGGTATGCAAATTTCCCATAACGGCAATTCGCAAAAAGTCACGCAAATGTCGGCAAAAATAAAGAAAATCATAGGCTACGATATATCTTCTAGACACTAGCACTCAAATTTACACGATTGCTATCTTGAAGGTTCCGGTATTGTACATGGTTGCTCTGTCTGAGCTGAAACTGAATGAAAATTCAAAACACGACGCGGTTGACATGTGCCAAAATATGCTGCATGCTTGAATCCTTTCCCATTTCAGGTGGTATCTGGAAACATTCTCTTCGCACTTGTCACCGATTTTCTGCGTAAAAACCCTTGGGCAATTAAGAGAAATAACTTCAGTTTCATTCTTTAGAATAAAGATATAAATAAAACCGTTTACAAACAAACGAGTATTTTGTAATTTAATTTAGTTCCAGAAGTGATAAATATTTGAGATTAGCAGCGAATTTTATCTCTAAACAGCAGCGAATCTTAAGACGAAGAACATTTATTATAAAACTAGTCAGATCCTTTGATGTCAATGTCAGAGAACAATAAAACGACATAAGTATTAAATACTGAATGTCTAAACTGAAAATCGTTATTGCGACATGATTGCGGCTCTCGCCAAACACCAGTTTACCGTTAAGTTTACCGAATTATCGGTTGACTTGTTGATCATTCTTGGCGAAAGATACTTGTTCGTCTGCTGTTCGTTTTGTTTCGTAAAACGCGGAAACTCTGTTCATATTATCAATACTAGCTGAAAGCCGTCAAATGAAAATTCCGAGACACGATGCGATAAAACGGAATACATACTTCACTGTTGCTGTACTTCTCTGCTCCAGGTGAGAGACAGCTTTCGTCAAACCGAACACCATTCTCAGGAGAGAAAGAAATGGTAACAATTCTCCTAGAACGACGGGAATTTATTAGAGCAACACATTTTACTTCGGCAGACTTGTTCCTTGGTTATGGCGGTCGGATCGAAATTGTGAGCGAGTCACGTAGACATTTACTTCCGTTGACAGCTCTATTGTTAAAGGGCCAATCAGATTGCGAGATTCCCGCGGCCAAAATTTGGCCGCCGTGCACGAACTCTTGTGAGAGATTGTATCAGGCCCTATTTTAGCGAGCGACCAACGTAAGAGAATATGAGAGCGATGCTAAAATTCGGCCTGATCGCAGGTTAGGGAGAAAAGAGACGACTATTACAATGAGAGGGATAAAGGTCTCGGAAGAGTTGTTGTTGTTGTTGTTGTTGTTTTTACCAATTGCAGGAAAGCTGGGTTTGGATGGCTGCTGAAAAATAATATTTAGGACCCCAATGGCACTCACAATTTACAATTCTGCGCGACTCTCTTTGATAAGAGACGAGTGGTTTGACAAATGGTACGAAAAAAGAGGACTGAAATTTTTTGACCGATTGATTTCCAACCAAGTTTCTGGGTTTTTCTTACATATAAGGTAAACACCCTTGCTCTCAGTGTTAGCTTAGACTTGAGTCAAAATTTAGGACACTTTAAACAACCCTATCCTGGAGTGTGTTTCTCGAAAACTCCGAAAACGTTTGGACCCCAAAAAGCCATTTGTACAAACACGAACCAAATGAATCATTCTTCAAGGCTGCTATTTTAACATGTGTTCAAGATAGGAAATATATAACTTATAACAAAGTTCATGCTTAAAAACGTTCTTGTTTACAAGATACAGTGCGAGTTGTCGTGCCCGAAATCGGCCCGAAAAGTATCGGGGCTTTCGAGAAACGTATTCCTAAGCCCAGGTCCCTCCAGGCTCTAAGGTATAATTTGTTTACACTTTTATTGACCTTCCTTTTTTATTGACGGTGTACCACCCCCAGAGTGAGCAGTAATTGTGCTACTGTTTTTATTATCGGTATTGAAGAAAGCTAAGAGACAAAATGAAAACAGTGATATTAACTAAAGACGTTCTGCAGTATATGAAAGAAAAGGAATGGAAGGTTCGCCATAGCTACGTGACAGCTAATTATATTCTTAAAATAGAAAGCTACAATCCGTGCATTAACTACCCTCCCCCCAACCCCCCCCCCCCCACCACCACCCACCACCACCACCTACATGCCCATGAGCTGCGCATTGAGAGAAAAATCTTCGAAAGTCTTCGTGGACTGAAAATTTGCTTCATTTACTTTTACTGACCTGATGTAGATGAGCCATTGTTAGTGCCGCTGACATTGACTGCACCTAAAATACAAGGTGTAAACGGAGGAAATAATCAAAAGCAGACTTCTTTTTCTAATATATGAAAACAAAGGAGTTAGAGATTAGCTACATAACAACTTAACAGTAAAATAGAAAGCTTGCAAATTGAGTATTTCCTTTAACATTACCCGTTCACAATTTTTTAATTTTCCATACCCACTGATTTTCTAGCAAACTACACCCCATGGGACATTTTGTCCTTCGGAGTCTTCGCAAACTGAATTTCAGAAAATTGTTTTTCTATCTTCGGAAACTTTCGGAAACCATCTCTTTTCTGTGTTGGATATCCTGCTCGTGTTTGATTTATACAATGGTTATAGGACAGACTGGAGACCATATCGGTCTTTAATCTTGTAAGTGACTAACAAAAATTGGTGTGAACAATGTTGTTGGTAGATCAAGAGTCACAGAATGCATGCGCTCTCACCCTTATGGTACAAATAACAGATGAGTACAAGTATGATCCACTTACTTCCATTGATGGTCGTATTTAAGCTTCCTACATCTGTACTGTTAAGGCGGACGGTGCTGTTGTTTACAGCTAAAAACGACGGAATGTAAACATAATAAGGGAATAAATAGGTGCCGTCTTTTTTATCGCGAGTATTATTAATAATGGTAATAGGACTGAGTGGAGTCCAAGTCGGTCTGTAATCATACGAGTGATTAACAAAATCGGACTGCGTAGCGGGAGTCCAATTTGTTTAATCACGAGTATGATTACAGACCGAATTGGAGGACTCGAAGTCCTGTTACCAATTAATCATATCTATAACAAAATTCGAAAAAAGAAAAAGGAGAAAACGTACCAAAAAAGGAATAGAAAACAGTTTTATTTCCGACATACGTAAAAAAACTTATTCAAGTGTAACTGATCCATTAGAGCGCACGCTCTGACGCGTACTGTCCAATTACTTAGGCATGACGCATACACTGTCCAATTACACTGTCCTATTACCATTATAAATCATGGCTGGTGATAGCCAATCAGACTCGAGAATTATGTTATAGTTATGGTCGAGTAATTTTAAAACGGCCGAGCGCGTAGCTCGAGGACGATTTGAAATTACGAGCACGACTACCCCTGAATTGTACGACACGAAGTCCAGTTACCAATTAATCGCACCTATAACAAAATGCGAGATTAGAAATCTGCGTGCCCTTCGGGGATATTTTTTAAATTATCAGTTTTTGCAAGTAGTGGAGAAACAGCTATAAAAAGAACACATTTCAGTGCGCCTGATTGACACGCACGCAGCGTATTTGATCGAATACAGCTATGCAATTACAAACAGTTCAAATTGGACATCTGTAATTGGACACCCACGTGACCAACCTCTAATTACGTAGCAAATGGGTGCGGAGAACCAATCACAATCGAGCATTTTGTTATAGATACGATTACTCCCTGAACTGTACTCCGTCCACTTACCACTACAAATTAGTGTGTACAAGTACAAGTATGAGTACAAGTATTATCCACTTACTTCCATTGATGGTCGTATTTAAGCTTCCTACATCTGTACTGTTAAGGCGGATGGTGCTGTTGTTTACAGCTAAAACGACGGAATGTAATCATAATAAGTGAATAAATGGTGCCGTTTTTTTCATTGCGAGTATTATTATACGTGAAATTAGTGCGCGCAGTGTGTTGTGGTTACAGTTTGAGTCGCTGGATGTACGCGTGCTTATCGTACTTGTACAATAAAGCGTGCACGCTGCAGTACCTTTTTCATAACAGAGTACATTTATGATCCACTTACTTGCGTTGATGGTTGTATTTAAGCTTCCTACATTTGTACCGTTGGGTCGGACGGTGCTGCCGTTTATACCTGAGAAAAAGACGAAATGTAGTGTTTCAGTTGACAAAAGGTAATGTTTTTTTCTTTTCTCAGTTAAATGCTGGTAAACGCATTAATCCCGTCAGCTTTTGTGCACGTCATCGTGGTCTAGCTGCAACTCGTTTTCCTGCGTACGCACTGACACAAACATTAAAGACGGTGCCTCATTTTGATGGCATTTTGGGCGGTTTATGACTATGCAGGTAAAGCGTATCTTAGCGAGGGCTGTTGGAATCCATAATGAAAATTGTGGGTAACCACGCATTTTTCAGATATATTAGTTAAAGCAACCGTAGTTCTAAAAAAGGTCTAAAATACAAAACAATGTATGGAATTTTCTCTCAAATGTAAGCTCAATTATCTCTCAAAAAGAGCGGTTACCCACATTTTTCTCTTTGGATTCTCATACCCTTGCTAAGATATGCTTTTCCCCCATAGTCATAACCTTTGCAAATTAAAATACCTTTGTATTTTAATACACGTCCGGGGACCACGCACTCGTCCTCCATAATCAGAACCTTGTTAGGACCTCTTAAAGTATTTTTGACTACAACATTTATTCATTCTGAAGAGGAGTAGCTGAGGAAAAGCTTTGGCCAAAGGATCAAAGGAACTCAGTTTATTTAATCCGACTTAAGAATGTAACAGTTTTGTGTTTTGGTACAAGGCAAACGACGTGCTTACCAGAGCTGTTGTTACTGGACGATGAAAAATTTGAATGACTCGCATTTCCTCCGCTAGTCGTCAGACTGTCGTTCCCAGTGCTCGACGCGTTCAATAGCGACAGTGAGTAAGTCAATGAAATGTTCGGTCCCACTCCTCTCTCATTATAGCCGCTGACCATAAACAAGTATTCGGTGTCATTCTCTGGCACGTCGAGTTCAAACCACGTGTTTATCGTCTTGTTTGTTAGAAGAGTCGACGCTCTAGTTTCCCTGTATTGTACAATGTAGCCCAGCAAGAAAGGAGCGTTTATGTGATCGTTGGGGACTGGGAGCCAGCTTAGTGTGATCTGATTGGTTGAGTTCGTTCTAGAAATTGTGAGTTGAGTTGGCGCTGCACTGGGAACTAAAGAAATAAATTGAGAATCTTACACTCAAACGAAAACTCTGTTCCGTAATGAGATGTCAATTGCTGACAAACTTGCCAGGATGTTTGTCTTGTGATCTGTCCCTTACAGATCCTTTGTCACGGCCAGAGGAGATAAGAGGCGACAGTATTCGTAGGTTAGCTAATAATAGGGCCTCGCCTTTACGGGATTCGAGTACAGTCAACTCTCGGCTTACAACATTTCGCTTTTACGGACACCCTACTAATACGGACAGTAGCTAAATCCCTGGCAAAAGTTAAATAATTGTTTGACTGAAACAAACTCGCTATCACAGACATTAAGTGAAAACTAACTGAAATCTACTTCTCCCGTTTCTTATCATCGACTTCTCTTTTTGTTTGGATTTACGCTTCTGCCGTTGGCCATCATTTGAACTTCCTCTTTGTCGCCTTCGTAAGGGCGGCTTTGCAGTCATCCTTTCATAAATGGAGGGGGTATAGGATATTCGTGAACCGTGAATAGTGATATTTGTTTGACGTGAAACGTGAAATGCCTGTTTTCCTTCCTGAGAAAAGTGAAATGTAAAGAAGATCCTCGCAGTTAATAACGCAACTTATGCAGTTGCGAAAAGAAAGCCTGAAAAAATCAGGCTTGCCGGGATTCGAACCCTGACCTCCGCGATACCCGGTGCAGCGCTCTAACCAATTGAGCTAACAAGCCAACTGGGAGCTGGTCATTAAATTGGTTCGTAATATACCCGGGAAAGATGAAGATGAAATTATGAATATATGAAATTCATATATTTGAACTTTTTTTTTCCGCAGTTCAAATATATAAATTTCATATATTCATAATTTCATCTTCATCTTTCCCGGGTATATTACGAACCAATTTAATGACCAGCTCCCAGTTGGCTTGTTAGCTCAATTGGTTAGAGCGCTGCACCGGTATCGCAGAGGTCAGGGTTCGAATCCCGGCAAGCCTGATTTTTTCAGGCTTTCTTTTCGCAACTGCATAAGTTGCATTAATAACTGTGAGGATCTTCTTTACATTTATTTAATATTGTTTTGTAAGTGTGGGTCGTAAATTGCAAACTGGCACAAAAAATCACGCTATACGATAATACAAATACAATGAATATCTCTTACCACATGCACCACTTAAAACTGTAAGAGCATCACTGGGAAAGCCATAACCATACAGTGTGAACACGACAACTTGGATAGTGTTGTTAGTGTAACAGCTAAGGTCGATTAGCTGAATTTCCTGCCTGTCCTTCTCTGTTCTATCCGGTGGCACCAACAGCTCTTCATATGGTTTACTTCCTTTGCGATACAGAACTTTGTAACCCTGGAACACACCTCTAAGACCTTCTAGATAAGAGCCAGGCATGCTTTCCCATGAAACCAATAGGCAAGGAGACAGCTCATCACATGGTGTAGCTGTGACGTTAGTTGGCGCCGATGGTACTTAAACAGAAAATAAGAAAATATACAGTCAAATTTCTCTTGTATAAACCATTAACTGACCATAGTACACACACGGTAAATAACGCCACGGCTTACAGCGCGTGGTATCTGTTATCTGACATTGTACGTTTCGTTCAGAAAGTCCACTCTTTCTACACTTTTCTAGGATTCCTTCTTTCATTAGACTTGCTCTAAGTCGACCCCATCGATTGATATCAATTTGATTTGCCCAGTTTTTCGCGAGTAAAGCGAGCGAAGCGAGCTTCAATGGGGTCGCGAAACGACCGAGCTAGCGACGAAGTCGCGCGAGGTCTTTTACGGGCCTACCAAAATGAAAAAATTACGGGACTTGGGAAAGTCTATTCTTTCATTAGACATTCCCTAAACTTTTTCGTTCTACAACTAAAAAAGTGAAAACCACAAAACGAGAAGGAGGTGAAGACATGGGTCTTGGAAAATTTAATCCATGTTCGAGATCAAGATTTCAAGATTCTGTATAAATGAATGATCTTACCGTGTGATGACCAAAGAGAGGTTAAGTTGAACGCTTCTTCAAATATCTCGGATGTAGGCTTGAAGGCTTCGTCAAGTTTACTAATTTGTTCAACTCCAAAAAAGGAGAAAGACATGCTGACATTGAAAATTACACTTCCGGGTCTGCAGAAGAAAAGTTGAGTTAGTCGTTGTGGGAAAGTCCTGGAAGGCAGTGAGCTAAAATACCACTATCATCTATTTTTGGTATCTGCTTGAAATGCCAGAAAACACATTGGCATCAATGGGAGCAAAAAATAACGGGTCAGTTCTGCCAAAAATAACAATTCTAGTGTATGGATATTATTAACAAGTGCTTCAGATTTGAATTATTTTTCTCAGCTGTGATGAGAAAACAACCGAAACTGTGAGTCAGATTCTTGTCATATCAATCAAAAACAAAAGTAAAACCAGTCATGAGCATGAGTTGTGCGCGCGCATTTTCCCGCGCGCGCTAGTTAAGTATGTTTGCTTGGACTGAGAGATCTGATTACTTTAATGTGCTGTTTAAGTTTTTTGAGATTTGCCACTTCCTGGAAAGATTGATTAATTTGCTTTTGATTTGCTTTTTCCGGTAGAAACCGTTCTAAATGTACAAAACATCTGACAGTTTGACAATGTTAATTCTTACCGATATGAAAGGACTGTTGAAAACACATATTCCTCATCTTCTTTAAGAATGTGTCAAGCTGGTTAGAAAATCAAACAACACGAAACTCAGTGACAACTATTTCTAAATTCTTTAACTCCTCAGACTGACATTTTGAATTTAATTTATTATTTTCAAAGACAAAGGTAACCCAGCTGCTTATAGCATTTTCACACGACAAACAAAGGTCCGCAAACTCGTGTGGACGATTATAAGTAAGGCCCGGACATACGGTGCAACATTGCGCGCAACATTGCGTGCCATTGTTGCGGAAGTTAAATCGGCTCCTACTTCTGCAACATCACGCGCAACTGTTTCACCGTGTGTCCATCATCTGCAACTTTGCGTGCAACAATGTTGCGCGCAATGATGCATCGTGTGTCCGCGCCTTAAGGTTCGCCTGCGTGAATGTCGCAACAGCAGTTGGTAAACATGTTGCCAAACTGCGGTGCTGCGTCGGTGGGGAAGTGAGACACGAAACTTTGGATTTATCAACTGAGTTGATAAGGTAAATTGGCCACCGTAAAGAGATTGAAAGCTGACGTTTCGAGCGTGGCTAACGCTCGAAACGTTAGCTTTCAACCTCTTTACGGTGGCCAATTTACCTTATCAACTCAGTTGATAAATCCAAAATTTTATGTTGCCAAACTCTCAGCGACAAATAGAACTAGACTCTAGAATAGAATTATATATAGATCATCGCGGTGAAGGTGTTTCAACCTAAGCGGTTGAAAAGAAGAAACCTGAAAAAATTCAGGCTTGAACGGGAATCGAACCCATGACCTCTGCGATACCGGTGCAGCGCTCTAACCAACTGAGCTATCAAGCCAACTGGGAGCTGGTCAAGTGAGAGTTCGTATTTATCCCGTAGATGGAGAATGAATGAACATTAATATATGAATTTCATATATTAATGTTTAGAACTAGACTCTATAATCGGAAATTTTCTTATCGACCTTTTTTCTACAGTGTGACCATTCAAACGAAAGCTATTAGGGAAGCAATGCTGAACAATGTTTCTTTTTTGTTTGTTTGTTTTTCGGTATCCTGCAAAACCAGCTTTGTGACTTGTTCTGAAACTCCCTTGGCAGTGAAAGAGTTTAAACCTTTTTTTTTCCCGGCGAAGAAAAAATTTTGTTGTGGGCGTCTGCGTCTCAACTCTCACCCACATGACAACTTAGGCTTTTTGCAACGACAAACAAGTCAAACAAAAACAAGAAACGTTGCATGAATCCTTTGGTCGGCACGATTGACAGTTATTCATACCGCTGATGTGAATAAAAGCTGCCGCGGCTCCGCCATGGAATTTCAAATTACTTACTTTGCGTTCGATAGATTTAACTTCGCCCTCCTCATCAGCTAAGAACTCGTCCCAGTCTTTGTTTGGAAATCTTAACTCTGCATTTATCCACAGCATCGTTGGCTTGCCTAAAAAAGAACACTAACTCGTATTCAGCCCTTAAGGGTATGGGGAAAATCTCAAAGTGTGACCATTTAAATGAAAGCTACTGAGCAGTGCTTTCCTGTGCTGCTGAGCAGGGATGGCGCAGTGGTGAGAGCGCTCGCCTCCCACCAATGTGGCCCGGGTTCGATTCCCGGACCCAGCGTCATATGTGGGCTGAGTTTGTGTTGGTTCTCTACTCTGCTCCGAGGGTTTTTCTCCGGGTACTCCGGTTTTCCTCCCTCAGCAAAAAAAGACAAGCACCTTATTCGAGCTGGCTGTCAGTTGGCTGTGCGGCCCGGGTTCGATTCCCGGACCCAGCGTCATATGTGGGCTGAGTTTGTGTTGGTTCTCGACCCTGCTCCGAGGGTTTTTCTGCGGGTACTCCGGTTTTCCTCCCTCAGCAAAAACCGACACACAGCTTATTCGAGCTGGCTGTTGGCTGTGCTCCAAGGTCATGCATGGATCGTACAACGGCTGCCAGAGGCGCCTATACATGCTTTCGGTCCGACCTTGTCGAGATGCGTCCTTGCTGTACTTGCGAGGGCGATTAGCGAGACAGTTATTATTATTATTATTATTATTATTATTATTACTATTATTATTATTATTATTATTATTATTATTATGCTGTACCAGATGGTTCTAACTTTTGAGTCTGTGGATGAAATCCTAAAGTGTGACCATTCAAATCAAAGCTATTGAGCAGTACTTTCTGTGGTGCTGTTAATATTATGCTGTACAAGGTGGTTCAAACTTTTGAGAAGTCATCCCTGTCTTGCTGTTTTATTGCGCTGCACAATTTTGCTCTTTTTTTGTGTGTGTCTGTGGATAAAGTTCTTAAGTGCAATTTTGTATGGCACATTTCTTCTTTTAAAATGTTCCTCAGAGTAACGGTTTCATGGCACGGTAGATATTTTTAGCCTTTAGGTCACCTTACCTATGATATATCGAAGCATACTTGAAATTGTGTCTTTTCCAAGCTCTCTATACCAGAACGTCAGGTCTTCAATCATGGCGTCCGCGGAGCCACTGGGCAGCGATTGTTCCATATCGGTGTATGATCCATTGGTGCAAACACTTAAGACCGGGCCTTCACCATTGTGATAAGCTTTTAAATGAACAAGTCCATGGAAAGTAAACACAATATGTGTCCAAGAACCACTGATAATATTAAACGATGTTTCGCACTTGAACCGCGAGGTAATCACTCTTATAACTATTTCATCGTTACGTTCCATCACGAGAAAGCCTCGTTTGTTATCGCTAGTTTCACCAAATCCTAAAATCTTCAAAGGCTGAGGAAACGAAGGCCTTGTCTTCCATAAGCAGAGCCAAAAAGACACCGTCAGTCCATTAGGGCACGTTCCTATATCTGGGTCAGTGATGCACGAGTCGTTTACAATCCCAAAGTGTAACGCTTCTCCAGGTGAAGTTGTCACTTGTTGCGTGACACCGGTCACGGGCTTCAGAAACTGAGTGTGACTATTTCCGTTATCAGTGTCATTGACGGTCTGATTTACATCATCCAGAGACCAGTGCCGATCCACGGTATGAAATAGTGGCTCCATGAGATCTGTTTATTGAAGAGAACAGTAGAGTTGATAAGATCAAGATAACAAGCGTCCCTTGAAAAAGAGGGTACGTGATATTCATGAAACAAGAGTCCATGCGATTAAAACTGGGATAAATGAATAATGATAATGAATAAATAATAATGTTAATGGCGACGATGACGACAATGATGACGACAACGACAATGATGATGATGATGATGATGATGATGATGACGTTGATCGTGATAATTTTAAGATCTGTCGAACGTTACGTCTGCCTGCTAATTATACCTTCCTCTCCGATCCAGGCAATCGCTTGAACTGAAGTTTTATTCACCTCCTTGCTTTGTCTGAGTAGCCTGATAATTATTTCTGTGGCACCGTAAACTTCCATTCTGCCAAAGATTGACCCGCAATAGGCATCTCTGGCATACCTAATTGAAAACCAGAAACAAGAAAATGGAAAGTAACCGCATACAAGTGAGATCAACGCATCCCTCAAACCGATCTAGGTAAAAGAAGAGTCGCTCGTGCGCCACAGTTGGTGCTCACAGCCAGCGCTTGAGGAGGTTTTCGCGAAAATCTTCTACAACAAAGACTTTTTCCAAGCCTATGCTACACTCAGATAATGAGTCACCCGAGCACGAAATACTAAAAAGAAAACAACAACAACAATAATTAGAAGAAGAAGAAGAAGAAGAAGAGGAGGAGGAGGAAACTTCCTGACAAAGATTTTCTCACTTTTTTTCGTAGAACTTAGATAACCAATTAAGACAGTGTTCTATCGAAAAAAAAAACTGAGTCACCGAACATTTAAGAGAGTGAAACCCTTACACAGATATCCCGATGCCCAACAGCGCCATATTTGTGTTATTTCTTCCCCACCGCGCACGCTCGATACATGACATTGGATGTCATTTCGACGTCAATTGCGTGCGCAGTGAAGATACGTATAAACAATTAACGCGAACGTCCTCAATCCGGCGTCCGTAGCACTTTCACCCGGCTTCCCAGTCCCCTGTATGGATGGAATGGCGGTTATCTATCGCAAGGTTACCTCCAGCTACACTGTGTCAGGACTCCTGGCCTTAAGTATGCGGTATCAAGCCAGGTGAAAAGGAACAATGTGAACAATGTTTCTTGTCAAAGAAAACAACAGAATGTCAGCCCGGCACGCGAATTGGTGCACTGATCGACCTTCGCTGTAATAACCGTGGTAGACTAACACCCCCCAAAACCTCCCATGTAGCACTGTGTTAACTAAATTACCTTATTGACTCGGCGTGATTGTTAAAAGTGATTTCAAATGTGGCCCTGTGTCCGGTATCACATCCACTCTCCAGGTAGATATACTCGATATGTTTTAAGCCTTCGAGCTGACAAGTCACGTTGACACCCGCGTGCAATAATAAATTGCCAGCAAAGCAAGTCCTCAATCTTGAAAATATAACGTCAGGGTCTGCCGGGTAGGAAAATAACAACCTATTAAATTTCTGATTCAGTCGTTTAGTCGGTTGGTCGGTCAGGCAGTCGTCCAACAGGCTGTTACCCAGTCAACAGTCCGTCAGTCCGTCAGTTCGTCAGTTAGCCTGTCAGCCGGGTTAGACAATCAGTCGGTCGGTCGGTAGATTGGTCGGTCAGTCCGTCAGTCAGCCCTCCAGCAAGCCAGCCAGTCAGTCGGTCAGTCGGTCAGTTAGTCAGTCAGTTAGTCAGTTGGTCGGACTGTTGGACGGTCGGTCAGTGAGTCATTCATTCATTCTTTCCTTTAGTCAAATACTTAAAGCTTCGGATCGATAATAATCCTTGGGGCACTACTTGACATTTTGTAAGTCTGCACCCCTTCCTCCTAAACAACGCTAGAAAAAAAAAGGCGCAGTTCCAAAAACTACAGGTCCGGGTTTTCAACACTGTAAATGACAGAGGGGAAGGGGAGGGGGAAAATTCTGAAGCGGTGCCTTCACAGACGCGCTCGACATAATGCACATATGACCATCGTTTAATTTTCGCTCAGGAGAATATCTATTACTGCAGCAGAATCCATAAATCTACCTTAAAAATGAATTCAAATGGCTGGAGTTCTAAGGCTATATTCTTATCTAACAAGAAGCGACAAAAAACCCAAAAAATATAAAAACAGGGAAATTCCTGTAATAATAGTGACTAATTAGTCTGAGAGGTTACGGGAGTTAAGGGCAGGGTCACTCAAAATGTCTTCTCCCGATATTGTAACACCTTCTCCTCATTACACAATAATAGACCCTTCCACGGTTTTTTTTAACTTTTGACATGGACCAGATAGCAAACATCAATAGACACCGCTAGAAAGAGCTCCTTAAAACTAGTAAACTTGCCAAGTTTGAGAGTGATATGTTGAAAACTAATGAAGATATAGCTTCGCAAAGTCGCGAAATTTTACAGACGTTTGTATGGTGAGAGGCAAGTTTGTGCCCCCCCCCCCCCATACAAACGTCTGTAAAATTTCGCGACTTTGCGAAGCTACATCTTCCTTAGTTTTCAACATATCACTCTCAAACTTGGCAAGTTTACTAGTTTTAAGGGGCTCTTTCTAGCGGTGTCTAGTGATGCTTGCTATCTAGTCCATGTCAAAAGTTGAAAAAAACCGTGGAAGGATCTATTCTGCGGGGACAATTAAGATGGGAGAATTTGCAGTTTGATATTGGGTTCTAGAGCAACCACGATGGTAACGCCAATGAAAATGCTTTACGTCACTAAAAAAATTAATTCAGGTTCTTTAGTTAACCTACTTCGTGATTAGTCGAAAAAAATTCTAGTTTATTAATTATGTTAATTATGCATAATCTGGCAAAGCTATTCAGGAGATGAATTCGTAGAGACGGTTTCAAGTTCAAGGCAATTCTCCATCGTGTGCTCGTCAGTGTTCTCGAAAAACCCTAACATTGTTCCTTCCAATTCATAAAGTTGTTTTGCAGAGAACGGAAAAGAAATTTACCACAATGTCTAAGGTCTTAGCTGACCGTTTGCCAGAGACCTGACGGACGCACAGAGTCATTGTTTTGCTCATTAGAAAGTGTTTTTTACAATAACTGAGCAAATTCTCGCGCGCTGATTGGCTAATTTTTATTGTCAATAAGAGTACAGACGGATGAAACACATAAAGCTGACGCAATCAGCAACAGTTTTGTCAAACTTTTCAGCGCTGCATTCTTGATGAGGCGCGAATTGTACCACAAATCTAGTAGTCTTCAATGAGGAAATCATCTAAAATTTATGGGTTAAAACTGAAAAAACCACTGCAACCTAAGAGCGAAAGGATGAGGATGTTTGTTGAGGATTCAGAACTGAAAATCGGCGGTGAGCGGGAATTTGTGCTGTCGATGAAATTAAGCTGAATCGTGTTTTAGCGGATTATTTTATGAACAGTTTTCACTGCAATAAAGGTTAGTTGAGCAATTCGAATTTTTCCTTGTATTTCTGGCCTATCCTTAGTAAAGTGTTAATTTACGAACCTGTGATTCTCCGTATTACAGCGATGAAATTCAGATTCTGCGGCAATCGCATCTTCCATTGACTCTTGCGACATTTCTTTCCTTCGTTTGAAAATCAGTTTTGACTTTTTGTCATTGTAAAACACAAATTGAAGTCAGTTTTTTATGAGTCTGTCCTCTTATTGATGATAAATTTCGTCATAACATTGTTCCCGTTGTCTTTGCCACCGTGATCGAGTAATTCTAAGTCGTGATCAAAACCTACCATAATAGTACACTTCGAGGTCAGACAGCTCAAACTCTGAACTTCCCGCAAAATATGCGCTCCTGGGTATTTCTCGGTGTCTTTTGGCATAGAACACTTGGCCAATAGCACATGATCCATTCTTACCAGTAAGAACAAGGTCTGGCGGGAAAGTAGGCCCGTGCTCTCTACTATTCACAATGAATGCACTCCTTTGCTGCTTGATTTTATTCTTAAATGGGGACGCAGCTCCTTCATAATTTTTCAAGGAGAACAAGAAGCAGTAGGGGCATCTGCTGGAACTGTTAGAGTCTGAAACGGGTCAAACAAGCAAACGTCCTTTCCAGTAGCCTGTTCCTGACTCTCAGATAGTAGGGACGGCACGATAATTAGAAAGGGAAAGCGAAAATAGGACGCACGGGATCTGGGGAAAGATATCGGTAGTACGCTCGTTTTCTTAATTCGGCTCCACTATCTCGGAGCCAGGAGCAGGCTACACATCCAGGGAAAAGCCGTAACATTCCCGTCATGCTATAGGAACCTCAGCAAATTAAGCGACGGTTCCAATAAGCCATCTGCGTAGCTCTTTCCTTTGATTCACAAATTCACTTTTACTATTGTAATAACTCCGAAATTTTGCAAGAGAGAGAGAGAGAGAGAGAGAGAGAGAACTGGGAGACCCTCCCCTGTTCAAACTTTCCACTAAATTTTAATCCTCCCTACAGGGATGATTGGATGGTTCTTCCACCCAGTGGATGGCGCCCAATCCCAAGAACTGATGCCTGCTACCACCAGATTGAACATCCTCCCACTGAACGGCGCCCCTTCTCACCAGATGGCACCCCCCTTCGACCAAACGACAACCAGACGGTACCTTCGTCCCATCAGGTATCACCCTCTCCCGTCAGATGACCCCCCTCCGACCAGGTATCACCCTCTTCCACCAGATGACCCCTCTCCGATCAGGTATCACCCTCTTCCACCAGATGATCCCCCTCCGATCAGATGTCACTCTCTTCCACCAGATGACCCCCCTCCCATCAGGTGTCACTCTCTTCCACCAGATGACCCCCCCCGATCAGGTGCACTCTCTTCCACCAGATGACCCCCTCCGATCAGGTGTCACCCTCTTCCACCAGATGACCCCCCTCCGATCAGGTGTCACTCTCTTCCACCAGATGACCCCCTCCGAGCAGGTGTCACTCTCTTCCACCAGATGACCCCCCTCCCATCAGGTGTCACTCTCTTCCACCAGATGACCCCCCTCCGATCAGGTGTCACTCTCTTCCACCAGATGACCCCCCTCCGATCAGGTGTCACTCTCTTCCACCAGATGACCCCCTCCCATCAGGTGTCACTCTCTTCCACCAGATGACCCCCTCCCATCAGGTGTCACTCTCTTCCACCAGATGACCCCCTTCCCATCAGGTGTCACTCTCTTCCACCATATGACCCCCCTCCGATCAGGTGGCACTCTCTTCCAACAGATGACCCCCTCCCATCAGGTGTCACTCTCTTCCACTAGATGACCCCCCTCCGATCAGGTGTCACTCTCTTCCACCAGATGATCCCCGTCCGATCAGGTATCACCCTCTTCCACCAGATGACCCCCTCCCATCAGGTGTCACTCTCTTCCACCAGATGACCCCCTCCGATCAGGTGTCACTCTGTTCCACCAGATGACCCCCCTCCGATCAGGTGTCACTCTCTTCCACCAGATTACCCCCTCCCTGGCCATTAGGTGTCACTCTCTTCCACCAGATGACCCCCCTCCGATCAGGTGTCCCTCTCTTCCACCAGATTACCCCCTCCCTGGCCATCAGGTGTCACCCCCTTCCACCAGATTGATCGTTCTTACAAGCATTCCAAGGCCTATCACTGCTTCCACCAAATATCCACCATGAGTTAGCTCTGGCCAGGAACAATGTCCGTGGCTTGTGATCGCACTTGTTGTGAAACACTTCCGGTTCCCAGCCGTCAGCTCTGGCATTATAACAAGGACGCCATGTATGGCCTGATCCAATTAGAATTGCATACAGATAGTCGATAAGGCGTGGAGAGCTCTGAATAAACGAATCCTGAAATCCTATGAAATAACACAAGAAGTTTAGCACAGAAATAGTAGCAATGGCTTGATTCACTGACAAGAATTTTATAGAGACGGTCGTTGAGCACGGAAGTTTTGCATCAACGAATCCTGGCATCCTAAAAAATAACTCAAAAAGTTCAGCACTGGTATACCAGCAATGACCGAATCTGATGATACAGGCAGTCGATGTGTCCGTCGTTGAGAGCCCTGAACGAAGCAAACGAGTTCTGAAACCCTACAGGACGTCAAACAGGACTTCAGTACCGTTTGACTTCACTCTCATATAAAACAACTTTTCTGGAAGATTGGACTTTAGTCGGCCGTCTCACATTATTCTTTGTCCCAAAGGCATAAGAAAATGAAAATAGTTACTTTTTTGTTCGACGATGTCTCCTCTTGTGTTTTAAGGGGTGTTTTGTTTTCGCGAGTTATCATTCTTTTTATAACAAGTAAAATTTTTCTTACGTTCTAAAAAAATCCTAAAACTTATGCAATAATTGTCAACTTCAACTTTACCTACAGTGATGTGTTCACGACCTGAAATCGTACGTAACAGTATCGTAGATTTAAAACCGTTGGACGACTAATAATAAATGGTCCTACTAACGGTTGACGGTAAAAATCATCCATTTTTATTGTAGGTGGTTAAATTTATAGCCGTTTGCAGTTGACAGTTAACTTTATTGAAACCCTCTATCTGTAACTGAAGTCTATTTTTCTATGCAAAATTATGGTGAGAACTGCGTACGTTTGACCGCTGTAAACGTTTACTTATTTTCAACGATGATGGCCAAATAATCTTGCCAATGACGAAAATAGCACTTAACAAACATTATAATGACCCAGCCTTACCTTCAAGTGGAGCCTGAGATCCACATTCACCAACCATTAGCTTTATTTTATCAGCATGAAAAGATAAAGCATCGTAGCTGACATTTAAGCGTATCTAATGAGATGACGGTAAAAGAGCATTTACGTTCCTTGATCGGGGCTTTAAAGTATGTAGAGTTTAACAACAATAAACAGATACTAAATAAATGTTAATAACGTTTTCCCGATGGGAGAACATATGAGCCCGTTTAGTCTTATCTACTGGTTATATTAGTACATAGTTTAAAGTATTACCAGGTATGGTCGAGAATTCAACTTCTTATTAGTTTTATCTGCCCGTTATAACAGCATATTCTGATACTGGGATCAGTTTTGGAGCCTGAGGTCTTAGTAGTGTCCCCCCCCCAGTACTTCGCCCTTGGGCTTGTCACTCACTGGTGGGGCCTGAGTAGCTTTTCTGCCGGGGCTCGTCTGCGCATGATAATTTAATCCCCCAGTTATCTGGAGGCATACTCTTCGTTATTATTTAAAGAGTATTGTTGAGTGTTGCTTGCACGTTAAACCCGATTATATTATATAGTCAATGTTGTATTATGTTATCTAAGGACTTTTGAAGGTTGCATCCACGTTAGACTGGACTGCGAGTAGTCTCTTTTTCTTCGCCTGCTCCACAGTCGCCATCGCCAAAATTAGAGACTACTCGCAACCTAACGTTAGACCAGTGTATACATAAAATATTTACCCGGTAGGGACCACGTATAAAGCTCTTGAGTCTTATAGAGTAAATCTGCCGTTTTTTTTCGACGTTCGTGGTGTTAACTAACGTCGCTGTTTCGTCGTTGGGAGATTCGACATACGCCCAAAGTAAGGCACCTTTTGATGAAGATAACCACAAACTAAGGCATCCGTACATGTCACTGATAAATGGACTTCTAAAAGACTGTGATTTTAGCAGCCTAAATGTTCTTCTCTTTCGGTCGGATACCATTTTGACTGAAATGATAAAAAGGTTTTAAGTCAGTGAAAGAGGGCTAACAACCCCGGGGGGTTGGGGGCACTTGACCCATATTTGGGTGGGTGTAGGGGTGCCGCTGAGGGTCTGAAACCCGGACCCTGTTTAAGACAAAAGAGGCACTAAAGTACCAACCCTGTTTAAGACACCCTCCCCCCCCTCCGGTGCTGATAACTTGGGTGGAGAAATGTTTGCAGATAAAGGTTTACGTAAACATTAAGTCCTTTCGCGAAAATTGTGCGTGGAGGTTACAAAGGCACATTTTGGGACAAACTTCCAAAGATTGTTACAGTGTGAAACTGTAATAATAGTATGAAACTTGAGCTACCATCTAAAGCCACGACTGTGTCCATTTTGATTTTTAGAGCATGTGTCCCGCCTGCGTGTCCTCTGTAACCCACCCTCCTCAGGTAGTCCTCGTACGTTCTGGGTGAAGATGTACCGTCCAGTTCTCCAAACCTTGACCTTGTTTCAAACCGAAACATGTCCGTGTTTTTCACACCTATTTTTCAGACCTGCAGGCTTCTGAGAGCTGTACTGTCGAGTACTGGATTTGAGAATCGATTGCGAACTCATTGACAACTTCACTTATTATCCGAAGCAGTTCTGATCGCGCTTCATTGTGTGGAATGTCACTGGGTCCTTCTCTTTCTCTCTTTCTTTTGAACATGGAAATAGATAAATAGTGTTTCCGCTCTCATCATTCCCTATTAAATCATAAGTAATCGCAGACGAAAATAGTAAAATCTATGACCCAGTCTTAGACCAAAACAGCTCAAAATCCATACATACCCTCTTCCCTGAACAGAGGACAGCTCATATAGGGGGACCGCCCCCCCCCCCCCCGGGGGGGCTTTAACCAGAAGAACGAGGGACTAAGAGCAAGACCTGGTTTACGAAACTTAGAAAATCGCGTTTTACGAGGAAAAAAATCCGTTTCAGGATTCACACACACAAAAAGGGTGAAAATCACGATTCGCTAAAATGCTTTATACCACCGTCATAGAACAATTTATAAACTAATCTGACCCTTGTACCCAGTGCTTCTAAAGTTTTTGGCATGCGAGCAAAGGACTACGGCACAGAGAGCGCAAGGCACGAAGGGAAGGCTCAATAGCAAAGGCTCTTTGTTCAGCCTTCCCATGATCTCTTGCTTCTCCTAATAATCCAGCATTGAAAAAAGAAGCTAGTGAGTATGAGTTAGGACGAATATGTAATGAAGATTGCATTTTCACTGACCTGTAGCACCGATTGTCTGGCTGCACGTGACGGGATAACTGTCAATCCTACATCCTCTATATGCATGTCTTATATCCGGGATATCGATTTTCTCAAATTTGCATGTTTCTGTACCAAAGGGCGTGGTGGTCACTCAAAAAAAAAGAACAACTCCTGTAAGTTTTTACGCAGTACCACAACAATGGCGGTTAAATGTCTTACACCGACATGAATCAGACAGCCGAACCGAACCAGTGCTGCAAAGTTTACTCCCACCGAAAGTACCTGTAGCGGTTCCGGGCTCGAGTACCTTACCCTATTGAGAAACGAAGTATGCATTGCATGCAACCCAAATAAGAAGCTTTCAGCTTGAAATCCCTTGAGCGCAGCAAAAAATAAATTTCTCTCTTTTTAACACCAAAAATGGCATATTTGAAGCCGGAACTCCCTGAAGTTGCAACACCTGTCAACCCAAAAACTAAATACATTCTCGTGACTTCTATGTTTCAAAATGTGTCTGCAAAAAGAATAGTTTAAAAATCCGCGCCCCTCCACCCAAAGTATATAATTCGAAAAAATCAAACACTTTTTACCGTTTTCGATAATGCCGTTTATCCCATAGTCGGTGGCACCAAAACGCGCTATCTTAAGCTTTCTGATGGCAAACGACTTCATGAACCTCGTATCGGCCAGACTGTATTGTCTTCCCACAGCCACGCTCTTCCAAGACATTTCCGGGAACGCTTTATCTACCGTCAGCTTGACAATAAATGTAAAATAAAAAACATTCAATTTACTCAGGGTAACTTTATTTAGGTTGGGTGATACGTTACCACTACTATGCAACAGGATTGCATGATCAGCTCAAGATCGCTGGACAGAAGGACTAATGTACGAGTCAAATCGAAGCTTCAACATTCCCTACCGGGCATTTGAAATTTTGAAGATTAGCCTGCTTAAATTCACTCCCCTCAAGGCAAAAAAGCCGTTCAAATGCCCCGCCAATTAGTACTGAAATACCTCTTCTCAAAGACAAATTTCGTCTTATCAAACACTGTTCACGCATTTCAGAGAGAGAAATGCCGTACCAGTCAAATCGAAACAGTCAAATCAAAGTCAAGTCGAAGACTAATGTACCAGCCGAATCGAAGCGTCTATATCCCTGACCGGGCATTTGAACTTTTGAAGATTGGCATGTTCAAATAACCTCCCCTCGGAGCAAAAAAGCCGTGTAAATGACCCACAAATTAGTACTAAAATACCTCTCCTCAAAGACAAATTTCGTCTACAATCAAATGTTGTTCACGTTTTTCAGAGAGAGATATGCCACAATGACACTTTCAAACTTCTTTTAAAACCCTTTTGAAAGAGTTATTCGCTTGCAAAAGCGAAATTCTGTCTTGTAAATCCGTTAAACCCTGCAAAAAACGAAAAAACTCACAGGCGTATTACGTTAGAACAAGAGATAAATCCGGTTCAAATTCCCCACAATTTTCCAAAGCAACGTTCAAATTCCCCCCTCCCGGGGCACGATGCACAGTCAAATGCCCCGGGTATGCCTGGGGGGGATGTTGAAGCTTCGATTTGACCGGTACATAAAAATTCCGTGCATTGTTTTAGTTTAGGATTCCCGGATTTTGCTGCTGTTATTTGGGAATATTTTCTTTACCTCAGTTGAATCGAATTTGGACTATCAGATTGAAGTTACTGTCTGGTAGTTCCTCAACGTGCAATGGCAAGTTAAGCCTGGTCAGATGTGACTGTCAACTGGTGGACAACAGGCTAAAACAACGAAACCATTTCCTCCAGTTTACAGAAACCAGCAACCAAAAAAATGTCGATGAACGCATCTGGTAGCACCACTTGACGACGACCACGAAGACGACTAGGAGGACGTTGATTATGAAGATGATGATAATAATAATGACTCTAGTAATAATGATTCTTTTGATCTTTTGATAATGATGATGATGATGATGATGATGATGATGAAGATTAAAATTTAAAGGTTGACCTTAAATATTACATACCTGAGCAACAGTAAGCCCGTTTTCACTATATGTCAATGTTCCGCTGGGTCTGTTCAGAGACAAAGCTACACGAGTCCATTCGTTAAAAGGTGTGGTTCTGTTCAGACGCAGTTGATGTGTAGAGTTGCCCAGTTTGAGTTTGATGAAATAACTATTTTGAGTGTAAACTAGCGATAAACTGCCAGTGTAACCTTGTCCCCCAAAGTTGAGTTCCAGCAGGGCCATCTCGTTATCTGCAGAAAAAATGACAAGAAGATAAAATACGCATTTCGAGCCTAGTGGCTCTGATCTTGTAAGTGGGAATCAAATAAAATTTCCGTAGCTTGGAGTGACTCAGATTGAGAGTACGGATGATGATGCGTTGGTGGTCCATCGTATGATGACCATTTAGATTTTGTTAGGTAAGGGCATAAACGTAGTTCAAACGCAGGAGTGGGAGGTCCCCACGACCCGAGCTTAACTCGCCCACAAATCGAAGCTCTGGGTTCTTTGCAGTTTTACGCGAAAATCAATATCCGATCAGAGTTCGAAACAATTCTTTTGGAAACAACTGAAGGCCAAGAATGAACCATCAGGAATCATAATTGGAAAGTTGTTCTCACGAAAATGCGAATTGATAAGAAGTAAGAAGATGTAAAATTCAGCATGTCTCGAACATGGGAGTTGAACCCGTGGGCTTCCGTACGCGGCCACTCGTACGCCCTAACCACGACCCATTGGGAGACTCGTGGAGAGCTATACTTACTAGGTAAGATTGCTATACTTACTAGGTTAATTGTGACACGCGTTCTGCATACTGCTGGAATTAGAAGTAGGCAAGATCAAGTGCGTTTTGCTGTAAGGAACTCCTTTCAATTTTTCCGACTAGCATCCCAATCACGCTTTTGTGGGTGCCTCATCCCCGGCGTTTATATTTGGCGTTACCTTTTTCGCAGACAAAATATGTTTGAAAATCACAATCCTTTGTAATCCACCGTGAGCCGTTAGCAGCCATCTGGACACATCTCTCAGAGCCTAGTAGTCCGTCTTCCGAAGCGAAAAAGGAATAGCCCGTTGCTGGTTCATTGTCACTCCAAACGAATTCGCTTCCATTTCTACGCAACCCTGTTGAGTAAGAGAAATTCAAAGCGTAACACTGCAATAGTGCAGCTTTTGATTGTTAAATACCAGAAGAAACAAGTTAGAGGCAAATAAGAATTGTACCGAATGGATAGACATATATACCCTTAATATTTTTGTCAGGGTCGCTAAATCGCTCATCAACGAAATTTAGGTGGTTTACCGTGTATGGGGTACAGGTCTGCGATCTATCCATATGGCTTCCTATGTACGTTTGTTTTTAGCCATTAAATTTTAATAATTATCATAGTGGGCCAAGTCCTAAGCTCAGAATCAATGCTGCTTACCAATCCATGGATTTGACGATGCAAATCCTGACACGGCATCCTGTTCGTACTGACTTGAAATTTTTGCTGGGCTTGTTCCCTCGGGACAACTGGTCAGGCACTCATCCCATTTTTTAACTTCGTCTGATAGTCGATAACACGTCTCTTCGCTGCACAAAATATCTATGAATCGAAAACATCGCAAGTCGAAGGGATCGAAATTCATCTTTCCTGTGTGATTTATTTATACATTTGTTAACATTACCGCCACAGTCTTAGAAAAATTGTAAAATATTTGCATGGGCTTGGCATGGAGGCCTAAATAGTGGCAGAAGTTTGCCTTATGTTATTGGTTGTGTGCACATAGAGCGACGAGGATAAACCTCTAAAGTTAGAAAACTGACTGAGGTCAAGCTGCTTATCACCCCTTAAGAGTGCAACTAGGCACCGGGGATAGTCCTTACCTTGCTTTGGTCTGATTTTCATAGCCACTGATGTAATATCATGATCTTCTGACCAGCCGAGCCAGTGCATACCGCTAGTATAATTTCCATTCAGATCCACAGAGATCGCTGCTAAAGTATCACATTTCTTGTACCACCAGGCCGAGTTAAGTTTTCCCGCTGTTGTCATCATCATTATCACTGTCATGTGCGGAAAATAAGGCTTCATTTAGTTTCCCTAAAGCATCGCCAGCCGTACCATAGTAGTTATCTGCTAACAATCGGTACGTCCCGTTGGTGGTTACGCGCACTTGGAACGTGTTGTACACAGCAACTGCCTCGTCGCCATTTCTATTTTTTAACTCCACCAAAAGAACTGAAGGAGCTTTAGTTAAAAGTTGAAGTTTGTCATTTCCAAGCCAGAATTCTCCTGTAAAATTTCCAAACCCTTCTTTGTACTCCACCCAGTCGCGTTTGAAATCTTCAGAAGCATTACTGCGTCTTTGAACAACTGTCCAACCCTTTTCACAGAACACGTCAAAAGTGTCTTCTCCTTGGGTATCAGGATTTATTTTAAAAATCCCTGAAACCTTAAACTGTTCCGAACCTGGGCTTCTAGGCAATCTCTTGGATAGTTTCCTATATCGAACCGAAAATTTTATTAGTTTTAGATGTGCATGCAGCATGGATAAATATGGCTTCATTTACCAAACACACCCGCAGCTCACCACTACATCCGAAGAACTGGATCCACTGCCTACCCTGCCCCTGTGGATGTTTGATACCCCCCTCGGTGGTTTTACTGTTTCCGGTGGTACCAGACCTTGCAGCCAACTGTAGCAAGGCTCTTGACCTCTCACCCCGCCAATGCCATTTGTCAAAGAGGCCAAACCCTGGGCAGCGGCGTTGGCGCAAAGATTGACGCAACCACCCTCAAGTTTTGTTGACTCCCGGGAGGCTAAAGACGGGCTCACCGAAACAGTATAAGTTACGAGTTTTTGTTAAATTGCTCAGAAAAAACAGACAACCAAAAATGTATGTTAAAGGTTCGCTTATTTTGAGAAATTAAACAGCCAACGATTCAAATTGTCTGCATGCAGATTAGCCTCCCACGAAGCAAAGGAAATAGGAGATGACTATACGCAGGTTACTGTTCAAGCGGCTTTTACTTTCAATGTCAACTTTTTTGTTGCATTTACAATTATTCCACGAACTAAGAACCAATCAGAAAGCTAGGAAATCGATAGCGACAGCGATGTCGACGACGACGAAGACGACGACGACGATGATGATGATGATGGTGATGATGATGATGATGGTGATGATGACGACGACGACGATGGTAGCGGTGGTGGTGATGATGATGATGATGATGATGATGATGATGTTGATGATGATGATGATGATGATGATGATGATGAATGGCTAAAATCTCCCACCTTGTTGTCTCACATGAACAGTTCCTAAGTTGATTACGTTCTTCATTTCCTGGGAACCACACCCACTACTGCTTTCAGTCTCTCCAATCTGAAATACACAAACGTTGTAAAACGGTTTGTTCGTTACGGAAAATATGATTAGCTAGACATTATGGAATTGGATCGTGGTTTTCAACGCAGAAGTGAGTAGGTAAAATTACTGCCTTGTAGCTTTCATGTAAATGGTCACATTTTAGGTTTTCATCTACAAAGTACAACGGTAGAACTGATGTGAACAGCACGATAACAAGTTCCACAAGAATGAACTGCTGCGATGGGTAGCTGTCATTTGAATGGCCTCAGTTAAGGATTTTATCCCCAACTCAAAAGTTAGAACCACCTTGTACAGTATAATAAACAGCACCACAGGAAAGTACTGCTCAGTAGCTTTTATTAGAATGGTTACACTTAAGGATTTCATGTACAGCCTCAGAAGCTAACACCACCTTATACCACAAACAGTACCACACTCAGTAACTTTCATTTGAATGGTCACACTTTAGGATTTCATCCACAAATTCAAAAGTTAGAACAACCTTGAACAGCATAATCAACGGTATCACAAGGAAGTACTGCACAGTAGCTTTCATTTGTGTGTCTGAAATTAAGGTAAAACCAGCCTTTTTTACAGTATAACAGCATAGTTAGTACCACAAGAAGAACCGCCTAACGGTACCCGAATTGATAGTACTATTTAAAGGAAACTCAAGGTAAAGATTCCGAAATAAGGTCTATCGTGAAAGGTCTTGTCAAGTGCAGGAACCTACCACGACGGAATAACTTCCCGGATTTTCCGGAGCAACAAAACGGGTTTCATATGTAGTGACATTCGAGCAGTCTGGCGTGACGGAAGAGGCTAAGCATCTGCAGTCTCCAAAAAGTGTCACGTAAGGCTGGCGCGTTGAAATGTTTGTAGTTTGGATTTCGTCCCAGCGATACTGATAAAATCCTAGTGAAAAAAAGACAATTATTAAAAGTGTTTCTTTCTATTAAGAAAATTTCAGACGAAACTTTTTTGATTTTATCCTTTCTTCTTCCCCTTCCTTCCTTCATTTATTCATAATCTCAAAGGAATAATTTAACCTCCTAGATACAGCATTTATCTGAGAATTCAATGTCAAGTACTGTAATTGCCTTAAAATTTAATTTCTGAACCAATGAAAGCCCCTATGCTTGCGATTTGGGGACAAAAAATGTAATGTGAAATAAACTAACCTTTAATGGTGATTTCAGCACCAGTCGACGTGAATATCTCGTTTGGCCCGATTAATCCAAATTTGGGCTTGGTTGTTTTCAGTTCTGTAGGCTCTGCAAATATATCAGGTTTACTTATTTCTTCTTTGAGAGAGCCTTACTTTTGACTTCTTTTGGCCCAGTCCCTGTCATCGTGTTGTTTCCTTAGACAGGAAACTTTACCCACCCTGACTCTCTCCACCCAGGTGTATAAATTGGGTACCAGCGACATACTGCTGGGGGTAACCCTGCGACGGACGAGCATCCTATCCGGAGGGGGGGGGGGATAACAATACTCTTCATGCTACAGTGGGCCTCTTTGCCTTGTGTGCGACTTTACCTGCCTTATTCTTCTGATAAAGAGCTTGTTGGTGATGTGGGCACCCTGGATAAATATTGTTACTATTATTATTGTTATTATTATTATTATTATTACTATTATTATTATTATTGTTACCTTAGCACTATCTTAACACTAATTTCGACGCTATTTTAGCACAGTTTCAACGCTCGCTTATTTCAACTCTATGTAACACTACCTCAACACTATGTTTATTTTCAGCTCAGCTTCAATGTCAGACCAGTAGCAGTCAAGTCATACCCTACCAGCCTCGTTCCCAGTCGTCTCTGGTGCTTAATCAAATGTGACGTCACTTGTCGAGCTCAGCGGAAAAATTTGCGCTCGGTCCCAAGCCTCCCTCTGTCACTCGGTAGCGCATAAAAGCCTAGGAACGAGGCTGATTTCTGATCAAAGCAGCTAAAGCGCTTTCTTGCCGCACATTCACAGCGATTAAACGCAAAAAGCCTCGATATTTCCAGTTTTTTTTTAAATCGTCAAGTTTGAATCAGTTCAAACATTTACCAGCGTGAAGTTCGTGTGAAAACGATACATATCGGAGGATCTCAAAGCATGCATTACTCATGCACACTTTGAACAAATCCTGTCCGCAGAAGCCTTCGGTGGGGCAAAATTTGGTGCTCAGTCCCAGGCTTGACTATTAGGTTTGACCCTTCTTTTAGTGCGACGCCTGCATTAGCAGTGGTTTCGAAAAGTTCGTTTAATTTTAATGCAAGACTGTACTCCAAGAGATGGACTAATCGACAATTGAATCACTCAGAAAGGTAGCCCATTTACTCTTGTTGAAATGTGACGAGGTTTGAAAAGCACTGGCTGGAGATAAAAAATTAATTCTTAGCGAACATTTCGAGCCTGACATCAAAGGTCGGTTGGCCAAAATTGAGATTTGCTTTCGAACTTCTCTTCTCTTTAGTACAGCCTCCAAAAGCTCAAAAAGTGGTTAAAACACCTAACTAAGTACAACGGGTAAGGTTTTCCAAACCTCATTTCGATTTTTATGTTTCTTTGTAAGGGAAAGCCGGCCACTATTATCGATCGATTTTTTTTCTTGATCCATACACTAAACTCTCTTATTATCTAACTGTAAATTAATTATTGTACAGAAAGCACACGAAACGAGTACAAACATCCCACGGTATTGTGCAGCTGGTTATTGCACAGTACCGTGCGCGAGCTCATCCTGTTACACTTGTTTTTCATAGTTTTGTTTCAAGGTACTGAAAAAGGTTGAAGAAGGTTAAGTTGGATAATAAATCTCTTATTAGATGTTTCGGTGTGTATGACCTGTTTGGTTAGCGGTGGATCATTACAAAAAGCTGCAGAGCTCTGGGGACGAAAAAAATCCCTTCTAGAGCATCTTATACCCCTAAACGAAATATTACGCAGCGTCATCAAGTCAGCCATCATCTGAAATTTAAACTTCTAGAAGATCAGACAGGCAATGGATGTACCCTTATTGCATCCGTAGATCTCCATTCTCAAACATGCTTTATTGCCGTTTCCGTGATGAGCTGTTATAACCTTTAGACGCAAGAAACGAGTTTGAATGGGATGAAGAAGACGTTGTCGCACAACAGAGTTAGCATCACTGTTTCCAGTAAATATCTGTAGACAGAAAGATAAAAAAGAAAGTGAAATCCCAATACTCGATCTTACTCTATGTTGGCTGGTCGTTCAAGCCCTTTTTCAGGGAGATGAGCGCCTGAACTTAGAGGGCGCAGTGCATAGGCATTTTCCACTTTATCTGCCATCACCAGATCAATGTAGTTACAATGTGCGTTCTCTTCAGCCGCTCACCGGGCCATAGCCGAGGCGACATTTAATAATGCTTGTGGCGGTTATCTGCGGAAGTATAGTGGATACTTCTGAGTGAAGACGTAGAGTGGATAAGTTCATATTCCGTCACAGTACTCTGCATCTGCGGGGAATGATTGATGGTATTCCCAGAACACAAACCTGTTTTTCGCTGCGTTTTTCCGCAATAAAGAAGAGAAAGCAGGCTCGAACCGTATGATGAATTATTCAGTACACCAGCGCAACATATGACAACCCCAGGAGGATACTCCTTATGTGGCTTATACGGGGATGTGCCGCTGGACGGGGTATGGTTTATGGGTATATAAATTTTGGTGTCTCCTAAACAGGGTGTATATTTTGTCAATTGTGCTAAACAGGTACCTCAAATAAAGGATGCTGTCCTAAACAGGGTGGGTATTTCAGGGTATTTTAGGCCCTTTTGTCGTCCTAAGCGGGACCAGGGTTTCAAGCCCTCAGCGGCACTCTTATACCCAAACATGGGTCAAGTGACCTCCCCCGGGAGACAACCTTTGTTTGATATTATTTGTTTGCACTACACAATTTATTTTACTCACTCAAATGAACAATAACAAAACCTTATCTTACTCTCGTGTGTCGGCCTGTTTCTTTGTATTCCATCCACTGCGTACCATCCGCGCTGTATTCTAAGGAATATGACGTCACCCATGCCTCTTTCCTTGGGAGCCCTTGAGTAGCTATGTACGACACAGTTTTAATCTTCCGCAGATCAATCTGAAGGAACTGAGGTAACAATTCCGTCGTACACCAGGCCTATCGTAGTCGACGGTTAAGTCGGGCACTCCAGGCTGGAGCAAACTGAAATTTCATTATAACTTTTAGCGGAGCTCGTGCTTCCCTGTGTTTGCCTTTTGCTGTACTTTCCTAGTGCTTTGCCAGGTGTCTTCTTAATCCTTATTTTGTTCCTTTTTGTTTTCGTTCTTTGCCCTGTTTGTTTGTGCTTGTCAGTGTTTCCTTTTTCTCTGAGTCTTTTTTCCGCAGTATTGCAGTTATCTTTGCAAGTGCTCGAGTGACTTAGAATGTTAACGTTCGTTATTTTGGTTGTTTTAATAGAAGCTTCGCTGTTAGCTAGACAGCCTAGCTAAATATGTATGTATTAGCAAGTGCTGTAATGTTAATATATTATATATTAGCATTACGGCAGCCTCAATCCATGCACCGTTTAGTTCTACACGTTATCACCTCCCCGGATATACCCCGGGCATTTGACACCAGGGATGGTGAATTTGAGCTTTCTTTAGGAGGAGGTTTGAATCTGCACCGTAAGGGTCAACACACTACCACACACCAAGTGTATAATAATTTAAGTTTGGTTGTGCTCATACGAAAGAAGAAACGGCTGAACTAGCGTTACCTGGTAGTTTAATGACACTGGTGATATCGCACGCTTCTTCTGGTGGACGTTTCTGTTCATGTATCCATAGATACGTCTCCAGTCCGCAATATCCAATCAAACAATACCACTGTGGGGGAGTCCCCTGAGTGTTTCCACCGAGATCATTCACCAGCCAAGATGTAATGTTGCCGATAGATGAGTTATGCACGGCAGATGCGTTCATAGATAACAAGACTACTGAACGCTCCAATATAAGTTCAATAAACTCCCCCATCTTTTGTTCTGTATCACTTACTTTGAAGGCTCTGGTAAATTTAATCTCACCTAGAAAGAGAAATACGCTTGTTAAGGTCTTGGCGCGTCTGCTGTTTTCTAGGCGTGGTGATGACGTGGTTGTCGTGTTAGACGTAAATTCCATAGGTTTTTTGGTGATTGGGGTGTTGGTCTTGTATCGTACCATTTCCTTAGTATTTGGACAAGAAAATGTTCTTCACCTTGTATCCGTTAGCTCTATCCGCCCAGGTGTATTGTAAATCAGTGCCAACGAGATGCGTGTTAGAGTTTAGCGTTAACGTTGAAAGTTTCAAAGTTAATGCTAAGCTTTAGTTTGTCGTGTGAAGGTCTAATAACACCTCTTTAATCTCAACAAATTGGCAAACTGTTGGCGGCAAATAAAATAAGTCTACTTTCTCCCCAACCTTTTTCGCACACTCAACTTTTTGCATTGGCAAACCGATGCATCACGTTTGCTGTTCTCTTGTATCAATCAAATCTCTCGAGCTCTTCACTTGATTTTAGGTCAAATGCACAAATAGCCTGTGAAAACAGCAGATTTTTCGCAAGGTTGCCACTTGAGCCCTCGCAAAACGACCTCTGAGTAACGCAGAAATTCCATGCGCAGTAGCGCAGAAATTCCATGCTGTTGACGTGCACTACCCAGGTCTTGGTAGCGCTTCTGATTGGTTGTGCCGCGAGGGAATTTTCTTTCAGCCAATCAGAAGCACTACCAAGATCTGGTTAACTTGTTTCTCAGGCTACGTGTTAGGGAAACGGACGTAACATAACCCTGGAATGAACAGGCATCCCATCCAGGGGTAGCAGTAATGCTTTAGATTCCCTGGAGCTAAACACTGGTCTCGTTGAGTCAACTGGCTCATTCATTCGTTTTATCCTTTACCAGCTTCTTTTGAAGAAATTTAGGTGCTAGACAAAATTTTAGTGGATATGACATAATGGGAATCCATAAGTGCACGGACGGAAGATCCTCAGCTGGGAAGACCTGCCAAGCCCTGAACGTCCTTCATTGAGCTTTTGTGGAGAGACGTTGGTTGCAATGCTAGTTGTACAGGGTAATTGATCATTTTTCGACCTTTTCTGGACCTATTAGACAAACAGTAGCCTGCGTAGCAGGCGCCTCAAGGGAAGAGAAACAGGAGTCCTGCGCCCCAGCGGGGTACTCTGGATTTCAAGTGACATGGAGTCGCAAATGGGGACATAAATTAAAACTCAAAGAAATCCCTTGGGCTTGAAGCGAAACCTAAAAAAAACCCCTGGACCAGAAGGAAACCCAAAATAATCCCATACTGAATTTTGGACCTGCTTACAAATACCCAGAAGGGATTAAATGGCAATAACGAAGAACAACGGAGTACTTTTTGAGCAGTCGTGTTTGTTTGTTTATTTATCTTACTATCAGAACTAGTACTCATTCTTTTGACCCGAAAACAATATACTTGCCAAAATTTTCTTACCCAAAAAAACCCTAAAATCGTGAATTTCAAACTCCAAAAATCCTTCCCACCTCCCCGTCAGGCCTAGACAGGCTAGACAGGCAGTAAAGCGGGGACGTGATTTACAGACTCGAATTTGGGCGCCGTAATCCTCGTATTAGCACAGGGTGCCCTTACATCAAACTCTAGACGTGAATAAAAGATTGAAGTTTGCTTCCCTTTAATTGTTGCTTTGATCGAGAACGGTGGCCATTTTGAATAACTCCAGCGCGGTCATCTTTTTGGGGTCTGGGACCGAGGACCGTTCCTAAACTACCTGGTCTTCTTATTATTCTCGATGCGCTATCGGAAAATCCAAAAAATCTCCGAACTTCATAAACTAAATTGTCTTTTTATTATTCTCGGCGCGCGATCGAAAAATCAGAAAAACCTCCGAACTTCTTTACTCGTCCCAGACCTCGGAAAGATGGTCGCCGTCCCCGATCAAAGACACGAACAAAAAAGGTAGACCAAAGATAGACTTCAATCCTTTATTCGTGTCTGTCCCTATTCGGTCCCTAATACCCTGTGTATTAGGGACCGTAATCCGCGTTTCAAACTAGTCGCGTTTCCACATTCACTGCCCCTACCTGTTGCTGAATAATAGAGAAGGGGACTCTCGTAACAAGATCGTTGAGACACGTGACAGAAGAAGCACAAAGAAGATATGTAGCCGAATAGAGAGTGTCTTACCGGTATCATAATCTATAACTACTTAGTTGATTCCTTCACCGTGAGGACTGTAATCAACATCATCCACAGTAATGTGAGGTGCCTGATTGGCTGAACACAGTCATGTGACCTGAAGAAAAACAGAATACTAAATGGCAGAAAGCCTTCTGTCGCTTTGTACCTTGCAGGATGCGTGGTGAGGCGCCAAGAAAACATCAGCGCGGGGTTGGATTACTAGAAAGACTGACAGAACAAACAAACTAACGAACGAATGGACAGACAGACGGACAGACTGACGGATGGAAGGATGATTTCTTATCCCCTGTCTACAGCAAAAAAAAAAAAAAAAATACCCGTACTCAACGTCATTCATAGTGAAAAGAAGATTAGAAAAGTAAGCCCAACAGAAATTCAGTTGTTAACAAATTTATTCCATTTGGCTGTGCATGTGTATAGTTTGATAACGCACAGATGACGTCGTAACGTGGGAGGAACAAATACGTCAGCTACGAGCTGCAGGCGAGTAGCGTGACTGATGTTCTTACCACGTTTTGACGTCCTCTGTGCGTTATGCGTTATCAGAGTACACACGCACTGCCAAATGGAATCTATATTAGCGAGATATTAGCAAGATATAGTGATATAGCGAGATATTAGCGAGAAAAATTCCTCGTAATGATTTCCGCACGCAGTACTTTGCGGCTCATTCGTCATTCGCGCGCCCGTAATGTAATCACGAGCTCTCCTACAATCCAAACGCACATTTCTTTACTTTCAGTTGTCCTAGCCTTGTATTTAAAAATAACAGGCTTACCTTTGTGTTTTAGCCAAAAAGAGACACCCAATTCTTCGCCAGTATGTTCCAAGTCCTTTCCTTTCCTTTGGATTTCAAGATGACAGCTCTTTGTTACAAAGAGAGTATCCGCAGCCGCGTGCAAACCTTCTCCTATGGCATACGTCATGGTTTGATTCAACTCATCCAAGAAATGTTCACCTCTTGCTGATTGGAACTTCCACTGGAAACCATCTGTAGTAGGGAAACCAAGGTTTAATTAATGACATCCTGGATTTCTT